>JAGFPH010005877.1:45943-67726 GCA_018207615.1 Philaenus spumarius
TTATAATTATTAATTTGATCTCGGGCTAGGGGTTTCGGCCGGATCCATCCACATTTATTTAAATATTAAGGTTAGTTATAAATTATATATATATCTTAGACTAATTATTACTTATTTAAATTTAATGAGAACATAGAATAATGATGATGATTTTAGAAAGAAAGTTCGAAAGTCTTAAAATATTAATTGTTCGTTGCACAAAATTTCCACTATAAAGGTTTTTATGTGAATTTGGTTTCTTTGAATAAGGTTATAAAGTCAGATATGTTTGTATTAAAATGGTTTTATCTAACCCAGATTTGTTGTCTTGATTATCATAAGGATGTATCACTGTTTTAAGGTATTTCACTGCAAGATATATCATAGATATTCGGCACAAAATATGTAGGCCTACGTCGATACTGTTCAAAGGTTATTTCTGCACTAAAATTAAATTGTACTTTTTTTAGACCATTGTTCTCTACGGGGTTCACATATAATCTCGTCACCAAAATCTCTGTTCCAGCTGATTTATGATATGACACTTATTATTTTTTTTTATATATATATTTTATTTTATCTAATTATCCTTTAGTTTTAAATTATTTTTTAAGAAACAAACTCTTATTTTATGCCTGAATTAGGCCTATTAGTTTGAATGTAGCGGCTCGTAATGTCGTCAGCCAATCGGAAGTGTGCTGGAGGCGGGGCTATTTTCGTGTGTCGATTGAATTAGCAAAATTTCGTAGATCCGCCCTCTTTACATGCTTCGCGTTTAAATAAATGAATTGTTATTAAAATTGTGAAATGTACGTTTGAAAGATAATTTAGTTCTACAGCCCACAAGATGTATCAATATTTTAGGATAATTTACTTTCATGTTTTATTCGTGTCGAATCGGTTGGGTTGTAATGTTGATTTTCTTATCCAGTGTCGTATATGTCACTTGTTTCTTTAGTTATTTCTTTAATGGTTTTGGTTTATGTTTCGAGCCTTTTGTGATAAATGGTAAACATATTATAGTTCCTATAGGCCAGATTTTCTTTTATCAATTCTCTTTCGTATATTTACTATTATTTTTTTTTTCACATGGGATTTTATAATATTCTTATATTTCTATGTAAGAAATTTCAATGCTAAATTGAGTTGTCGAGTATCGTGGCTATATCGCGTTGGCACTCTGGATTTCGTGTAGGCCGAGATTACTTTAATTAATAATTTACAACATAAATACTGAACTGTTTCAGCTCTTAAAAATCCAGCTGTAAGTGCAGGTGCCTAAGCTAATATGATCGAATCAACTTCTGAGGTGTGTAGCCCAGTCGGTATAGGTTAAAACTACCAGTAATTTGCAATATGGCTGATTTTTTTTATAAGTACCTTAAAGTATGTACATTAACAAAAAAAATTTACCAGTCTATCGATTTCCCAAAGTCGAAAAAAAAAAATAGATTATCATTTTTTTTCGATTATCCTTAATATTTCGAGCTATGATGAAGATAGAGAAAAATAAAAAATACCACCGTGTAGGGGAGGTATTTTTCAATAAAAAAGGTCATATGTATTTATTTCCTCCGAGCAATGGTATGTCTGGAAAAAATTCGATAATGCAGGTATGTATTTTGCAGCAGGGGAAATCATTAAAAGGGGACATCTTATTCATATATGAAGCGTTGGGTCATTCTAAATTGGCCGAATTTTAATATATCGAATTGAAACTTGACATAGGAGTTAAAATATATATTTTAAACATTTATGCTGAGTCTCAGCTTGTTATCTTGAAAATTACCCTTCATATATGAATAAGATATCCCCTTTTAGTGATTTCCCCTGCTGCAAAATACATACCTGCATTTTCGAATTTTTTCCAGACAAACCATTGCTCGGACGAAATAAATACATATGACCTCTTTTGTTGAAAAATACCTCCCCTACACGGTGGTATTTTTTATTTTACTCTATCTTCATCATAGCTCAAAATATTAAGGATAATCGAAAAAAAAAATGATAATCGATTTTTTTGTTTCGACTTTGGGAAATCGATAGACTGGTAAACTTTTTTTTATGTTAATCTACATACTTGAATGTAGGCCTACTTATAAAAAAAAATCAGCCGTATTGTAAATTAATGGAACTTTTGGTCTAAAATTACCTCTGCCGACTGGCTTAGTGTGTAAGCTCGAGAACGGTAAGGAATGTTTTGAATTCTAAAGGGCTCTATGGCAGAGTCCCGAGAAGAAAGCCTTACATTAGTGAGACTAATAGCAAAAACAGACTTTCTTTTGCGAGAGAATACATTAACAAGCCTATCAGTTTTTGGGAAAATGTGCTGATCTCTGATGAGAATATGTTTAATTCGTTTCGATCTGATGGACGAAAGACCATTTGGCATAGGAGGGTGAGGAACTGAAAAAGCAAAATGTTAGGGTTACTGTGAAACATGGGGGTGGCAATGTAATGGTTTGGGGATGCGTAGCCTATAAGGGAGTTGGAAATCTTGTACCTATTGAAGGGATTTTAAATACAGAAGGTTGTGTGAGGATTTTGCGCCGAAACCTCTTATCCAGTGCGGCTAAATTTAGAATCCAGCATCAGGTAATTTTCAAGCAGGACAATGTTCCGAAACATACAGCCCATAAAACTAAAAAATGGTTAATATTTAATATTCGTTAACAACTGCACACCCCTCACCAGACTTGAATATAATTGAAAATGTATGGCATGTGATGATAATATAGCACATAATGCATGGCAAGAATCAGAATTATCCAGTTAGTAGCACTGAAGACTTTCATGTGGGAGGCTCAAGGACAAACCTTATAAGCTAAATAAATTATTAATTTTTTTTTCTTCTTAAATATAAATTGACTCAAAATACTGCAGCAAAATTTGATTTATAGATGCTACTAGCAACTTGATAAATATATTTTGTGAACATATGTTTCATTATTATTAGGCCCCTTCTTCTCTTTTTTCTTCCTTTTTGTTGTTGTAGTATTTGGAGTAACCTGCACTAATTTAAAGAGGCAGGACCATTCATTTCAGTGACATTTATTCTGCATTATTCATTTGTATTTTTTAGGTTAATTTACATTTTTCCCAAGTGGACCTTTGATGTGTCTTATGTATTGCGGACGACAGGAAACAATTTAATTTCAATTTGAAGAGTTTAATCCCAAGGAAGAAACGGGCTGCATGATATGAATCGGCGCCCAGCCATATAAGGCTAAAGAGAAAAAATAGACCTATTTTAACTAACACACTGTTTGTTAGGTTTATTTTATTAATAAAGTTAATCTAACTTTAACAATACATTGTTTATTGTTTCTGTATTAATGTCAACAAATTTGTCCTGTAATTCAATAAAAATATGTAAATTATCATCATAATATTAAATATTTGCTGTTGGAGAATAGTACACGTTTTATGAAAAACAATATAGCCTACTTATCTGACTTTATTACTCCAAAAACAAAATATCAGAAATTCAGTAAATGGCTACCTTTTGGTTGGTAGGCACTATTTGATCAATAGGAATATATCTGCCCATACTGACAGATTTTGTGATACAACTGAAGGAGTGTTTTTTTTTTTTTTTGTGCCTAGGTTGTCAACCCAGCCGTAATAGATCAAGAGTAGTGGATCAATTAGGGTAACACTCTAGTCCCTTTTTGCGTTTAGGCCTAGGTTGGCAACTCTGCCACATTATGGAATCGGTGGTGTTTACTGTATTAAGCCAAGTGGGTAAATTTTCAACCATGATATTGTTAGAATAGGCTTTATGTGTCAGAACTGGATTAGTGATCCCTTCCAACAGATGATGTTGGAGAGATGTCATAATATATTGATGTATGGGCGCAAGTTTACTATTCGACCCTAAGCTAACCAATGGCATCAGAAATGCAAGAATAATAATTTTAAAAAACCTAAAAGGTTCTAACCTATAGCATTTAGCCTAGTCACAGTATGTTTACCTGTATTCAACATTTAACAGTAGAATGTAAAACGTCGTTTTCTGCAAAAATATTAGGCTAGGGTCGAATAGTAAACTTACGCCAATGTGTGCACTTTTGTTTGAGGTGGTGTGCTTCGTATTATTATTAGAATCATATATCTATGTTAAACACAGCCTAAGATATCTCAATGCGCCATTACTTTACTATTCGACTCTAAATAGGTTAGGTTAGAACCTTTTAGGTATTTTTTAAAATTATTTTTTTTGCATTTCTGTTGCCATAGGTTAGCTTAGAGTCGAATAGTAAAGTTGCGCTCTCAATTCATACACAATTCTACTTCATATTAATATTTAGTTGCTTCATAAATATTTTGCACTTGTAAATTAGTATGTTATAGTTACAACTTTTAGGTTAAGTGAGCCTATTACATACAGAAATGTCTTGCGACACTCGATGTAATTAGAAGTAACTGCAAAACAAAATATGAGAATCTTTATTTAATAAAATATACTTACCAACATATACCGTCCGTTTTTGGTTGGTTGTCATTATTCAATACTTAGATAAATAAATATTGGTAAACAATATTAACCGGCAAATCCGCAAACAATAACATAACCTTCAACCTGTAATTTTAAAATCTTATAACCACCAGGCACCAGAGATACTAATACCATAGATCATGAATAATAAATAGATCTTGCATTCATACGGGGTTGTGTGCCGGAAAAAAGGTGTTCGCGAAAATAGTACATGATCGCGCCGCGAGGTAGCGCTAGGGAGAAAGAATTGTAAGCATTGGTGTTTCGAACCAGCTTCCTTCGTTTCCCCAATAGATAGCGCCAAAAAAGTTGAATTTCCAGTGGAACAAAATATTGCATTGGATCGGAGTTCTATTAGGTTATCCAAATACAATGCTAATACCAAGAGATAACCACCAAGGGAACGGGAAGTATTGTTTTTTTTTTCTCGATGTCTACTGTACATGTAGACGGGCTTGGGTGAATACCATGACGCTCCTTAACTCACAATAATTGCGTTGTCAAATCTTTAGTTTTTACTTTCTCCCCCTATACCATAGTATATGGAGAAAGTATTGTATTCGTCAAAATTTTCGAGTTTGAGTTTTTGGTGGAAATATCCGTTTTGGGCCCCCCTGAACTTAAAAAAAAGGTTTTCGGAGTGATGTCTGTGTGGATGTTATCAGACCTAGAGCCTAAACCAGTCGTCCGATTTTGATGAAATTTGGTATGGAGGTACTAATCCACGGTATCTCCAGGCTTTTTTCATTTTTGTGAATTTTTTATTTTTAAGGGTAATTTTCCCATAAAAACCCTTAAAATAACGGAAAAATCAACTTTTCTCAAAAACGGCTCTAACGATTTTGATTAAAATTTTATAGTTTATTAGGGACCTAAAGTACTATAAACGGTAAAAAAATTTATCAAAATCGTTCGAGCCGTTTTTGAGAAAAGTTGGTTTTTCCGCTATTTTATTGATTTTTATGGGAAAACAACTTTAATACAAAATCACCTCTCCTACCCCACCCTACAAGTCACCGTGAATCTGTTTAATAATTTAAATATGTTTGTGAGAAAGTATGTGCATAGATCATGAATAATAAATAGATCTTGCATCCATACGGGGGTTGTGTACCGGAAAAAAGGTGTTCGCGAAAATAGTACATGATCGCGCCGCGAGGTAGCGCTAGGGAGAAAGAATTGTAAGCATTGGTGTTTCCAACCAGCTTCCTTCGTTTCCCCAATAGATAGCGCCAAAAAAGTCGAATTTCCAGTGGAACAAAATATTGCATTGGATCGGAGTTCTATTAGGTTATCCAAATACAATGGTATGTGCCAGTTCCTGGTACCGTTTATTTTATTTTATATTATTATGTTATATCATTGATTATACATAATCAAAGGTTATATTGTTTACGGTTGTTTAATGCATACTCAATTACTGCTATGACTACCAATTAGTGTTAGAGATATATTTTTTTAATATTGTTATTGGGTGGTACAATTAATCTAAATACTACATGATAAATATATATATGTTGTTTAAATGGGTTTAAATGGGTGTTTGTTGTAGGGTACCTATTTGATTCTATTTCGAGTATATGTTAGTCACATATAGGGGAGTTTTTGGGAAATTCGATAATCTGGGATTTTTTAGGATGCGGCAGGTTGTTTCAGGTTTATCTTCTCGCTAGAGGTCCTTCTGGCATTCCTATTCCGAAAGGTTATGGACTATGGATGGAAGACCCTCCAACCAAGGATAAACATGGATGTTTTATATTTTAAAATGTTTGTATTCTGTTCTGTTTTATAGTGTATATATATATATATATATATATATATATATTTAGGTGGGAAAGTTTCAGGCTGGTATTTTCGCTATTTTAAACATGTTTATAACTTCTATAATAATTTCAAGATTATTCTCTTTGAGAATGTCTCTTAAAAGGAAAGTGGATTTCCAGTTTTTGGCTTCAAATTTGTTATATATTATCTGTCTGTGGCTTTCGTTCGCTGGGCACTCAAAAACTATATGTTGTAATATTTGTATTTCATTTGATGTGCACGATAGACAATTTGGTGTAAAATTGTTTTAAAAGATACAGTTTTTCGTTTGTTTTAGCGCGTCCAAATCTTAGTCTAAAATTTTAATTATGTCTGACCTACAGTATTTAATTTTATTGAATTGAACCATGGATTATTTTCTATTTTGTTATTTATTTATTTGTACCGTACCAAATGCCTTGATAGTGTCCTTTGCTGTTTGTTCATAGAGATTTTTATAGTATTTCTTTGATTGTTTTATGAAACCGCCAATAGGTATGATAAAATCTTTGTTTCTTGGATTAGTGCTGCTTCCCGAGCATTTTCAGATATGCCTGTATGACCAGGCAAAAGATTTGTTTTTATTTTCTATTATTTCATTAATTATGTTGAAAATTAAACTGGAACCTTCTCCATAGTATATTGGAACGGGAAGTATACTAGTAGCTTTGTTTATAGTTTACTTACTTTTGTATTTTTCCGTCACGTGACTTCTTTTTTCTCATATTACGCGTTTCAGAGATTCACTCAATCTTCAGATACGTAGTCACTCTTACGTAGTCGTCAAAAATATAAACAAACACATAAAACACAAACACTGAAAACACATTAAATTATTAGCGCGGGATGCATCCCGTACGGTGGTCCAGTACATATGCACTGTTTATTTAATTTTTTTTTTGAACATAAGTGTAATTAGTTCTAACATTTTATTAGATTTTTTTGCAGATATAAAACCTAGCGCATTCGAATCCTGACGTCCATAAACCTCTATAGGTACATGTAGGTTATGTAGCCTACCCAACGAATAGGCCAAATTTGATATTGCTTATGTATTTTAGAAATAACAAATAATAATTATAATCATTAGATAATTTATATTACCGTTATAAAAATGCAAAGAATGCAGAAACTGGTGAAAAGGATTTCAGAACCATTAATAACAGCTCACAAATAATGTTTTAGTTGCGTTTGGTGTTAGAATAAAGAAATAAGTTGAAAGTTATACCACTTGATTCATTGTTGATGATTTACGTTTGTTAAAAAGTATATAAACATCTGGAGCTAAAATTAACAGATTAACATCTGTTTGTAAAACATCTTTATTGTATCTATAATGCATCTATTCGCCTATACTTAGTGACTTTAAATGTGGTATATAAAAGAAGTTCAGAGTGTAAATTTTATGCTCATTTTCCCGAGTTTATGCACATTTTTGCAAGCATAAGACCTAGCGCATTCGATTCCTGACGTCAAAAACCCTTTATGCAAATTTTCATCAAAATCGTTAGAGCCGTTAGAGAGATCCCCGAAATAAATGTATAAACAAACATGCAAGAATTGCTCCTTTAATAAGATAAGATTATAAACAAATATACAAGAATTGCTCGTTTAATAAGATAAGATTTAGTTAATTTTATATAGTTACCTTATTTTCCGTTGGAGACCAGGACCTTCTAGACAAGCTTTTTAACATTTTCTGTTCAATATTGAAGTTTAGTTGGTTTTCTGCTAGAGAGCAGCACCTCATGGATCATCTTTGAAATATTATAGTTCAAACTATCAGCTACCAGATTACTGTATTTAGTTCATTTGATGAGGGGCATTTGCTCTAGGGGAGAGCACAAGGGGTGTAAGTGACATTTTTTCTTGAATGGAGTTAACTGAAGAAATGAATTCCCAAACATGATGAAAATACGGTACACAAGAGGTGTAGGTGCTAGTCCATCAGGTGCTGAGATCTTTTGTCACAAAAACGTACTACTTAGCAAAACATGTGAAGGATGTTTTGCTAACCTATGGCAACAGAAATGCAAGAATAATAATTACAAAAAAAACCTAAAAGGTTCTAACCTATAGAAAAAACTTAGCTGCCAACGGATGTTAGTTCACTTACATCTCTTGTCTTCCAAACAAAGCTATTGAATTGGTGAAACCACAGAAGAAAGTCAGACCAATAACTACTCAGTTCCCTCAGTTGATCCAATACTCTGAGAAACAAAAACTAAAGGAGTCAAAATATAAGGACTTACAAAAGCTGCTTCCCTTTGTACCGCCAGTTTACCATAGATTTATAATGAACTTCCTCACAGTGGCGAATTGGTTAGTAGTGTTGCATCAGCCAGTATTCAAAATGAAGATTCAAACAGATTGTATGACACAGACTCTGATTGACTGGACGCTTAGATCCACTATGAATATGTTTTTATTTTTCCAACCTTAAATTTTTTATAATTTCTAATAAAATTCTTCAATAACTTTATGACTACAGCACCTAGGTTCTTTATTATTTCTGTAATACCGACAACACTTGAAGGACGTGGGACGTAAGTGCCATTTTTTATCAAACAATAACTGATAATAATAAAACGAAGAAGGTTTATAACTTCAAAATTTGTGTATAAACACACAAAAAAACAAAGACAAGTAGTTTAAGTAATTTCAGGTAAGCCAAGTATTTACATGATTTTTATAATTGACTTAAACTTTAAACAAGATTTTCTCAAAATTAGGTTTTTGTCACTTAGGCTACACCCCTTGTGCCCCATTGTATACCCGCAGAGAGCATTGTATACTTTATTTTCCGCTAGAGAGCAGCACTTCCTGGATCACCTTTTTTATGCGCATTTCCCCGATTTTATGCACATTTTTGCAGACATAAGACCTAGTGCATTCGATTCTTGACGTCAAAAAACCCCTATATGCAAATTTTGATCAAAATCGTTAGCGAGATCCTCGAAGTAAATTTATAAACAAATATACAAGAATTGCTCGTTTAATAAGATAAGATTTCATACGAAATGAGTGATAAATCTGTAACATTTTTGTCGGAATTTACAGACACTATTTAAAATGTATATATTTGTTTATTTTTTTAACGTCCTGCTGTTTTGCACTTAAGGCTAATGAAGACGGGACCTACAGTTTTACGTGGGATCCGAACCGCAGCCAACGATGTCTGTTAAGAAACCATTTAGAAAATTATTCGGGGTCAATGGGAATTGAACCCGGAACTTTTCCATGATGGTTGCCATGACGATTGATAAAGCTTTGACGCCTTAACAACCACGGCCATCGTGGCCTGCCGGCAAAATTCTTCTTTATGAAAAGCAAAATTAAAGTAAATACAATTATTTAATGCATAAGCTACCACCCATATTGATAGTAAATTGCTATTTTATTTAACTACCGGTATGTTGTGTTGTAAATAATTTCTGTACATATTTATTTTAATATTAAATTATTAATTTATAAGTCCCCTTCCCCATTGATAGAAAATTACACATTTTTTTAACTATGTTGTGTTTGTAAATAATTTCTGTACATATTCATTTCAATATTTAAATTATTTAATTCATAAGCTACCTATTGATAGTAAATTAATATTTTATTAAACTATGTTGTGTTTGTACTTAATACCTGTAGATAAACATTTTAATATCGAATATTTAATACATACGCTAACTCTCCCATTGATAGTAAATTATTAAAGCTAATTAAATTAATTAAACCTATTTTTTATTGGAAATACTGTGTGTGCATAAACATGATAACATTCATTGTTAAATCTATAAGCAACCTGCATTAGTCTACTTGGCGGTTAATAATTGTACAAACCTCTAAACAAAAAGTTAGAACATTTTAGTACACATCACATTAAAATTAAGATTCTTGCTTAAGACTTTGTATTTTATATTGTAATGATTATGTAATATACGTATACAATGACTTTGTGTATATTTGTTACTTGATAATATCAATAGCTTGATAACTTTATTTATAAAATACATCTACAGATTTAATTTAATCTACAAAAATTTCACATTTAAAGAAAGTAAAAGTGGCAATTTACTGTCTAGTGACTGTAAATCAACTATAGCTCATTCTAGTGGGCAACAAAATAACCATTTTGAAGTTTATGAACAGCGCATCTGTCGTGTCACAACATGCACTACTTGAACTTGTGCTTCAAAAACTCTCACAAAATAATGCATTAGGTGGCCTATCTAGAAGATTCATATTCAAAGCTAGTAGGCATGATATTCTGTTACACCGAGATAATCGTTGACTTGCCGTCATAGATGTATGCAGCGACCAGAGAATAAAAGTAGACTGGGTAGTGGGCACCGGCTACGGTGAGTGTGCCGCTCTGGGCACAGAGTTTGATGTTACCAAAATGACGGCCAACCATGAGTCACGTCGGCGGCCGTTCAGTGCTGAGTGCTCATCCCCCCACTTTGCACTGGCTCTGCGACACTTATTATTCACATTTCTCAAGTTTTTCTTTATTTAAAAAGAAAAGAATCACCTTCTTTAGTTTTTTATTTATTTGGGGCGTTAAAGGTAAAACTACCCAAGTCACATTTAATGCATTTTACAGGAGAGCAAAAATAAAGTTGCAAACATGAATGTAAATTCATAAAAGCTTTAGACTGTGTTAAATATGTTTCCACATGACAGCTTATACTTTTTTTATAAATAAACATTACTTGAAAAGTTAATTATTTTGTTATTTTATTTTTAAGAAATTTAATTAATTAAATTTTTGAACATGACTTGGGGAGTTTTACCGGTTTTAAATATTAGAGGTAAAAATACCCAAGCAATGCTAAATTATAAAGAAAAATTTATAAAAAGCATTTAGGTACAGAAAAACACTTCTTTTATTGACCAAACTACTAATGGTAGAAATATGGTTACCAAAAGCAATATAACTTTGAATTAATTGAGTTAATAATATTAATTAACAGACAGCTGAAACAACACAACAACATAAAAACACAGTTTTAAAACAGCTGAAAAGTTACTGGTCAAACAATTGCTCATCAAGTGTTGGCTCAGGAGTTTCATCTGCTTTGGCATCTTTAGTGAACTTCATAGATGAGAACCATTGGTGGTAATCTTCTGGAATTATTCCAGTTCGACAAAGCTTAAGAACATCCTTCTTTTTGTCCTCTAGTAACTGGTTTGAGTTCTTGGTATTGGGGTCTTCTTTTTGTCCTTATTCCGATTACGGTTTGAACGTGCCATTGCAAATACCGTTGACCATTGACCGTTTTATGCCCTGTGTTGTCCTTCCCAATGAATGTGCTACTGACTTATTGGCAAACAAAGTTTTTAATGGACGATTACTGATGCAAAGTGTGCTTAAAAAAAGGCTTTACACACTCGTTTTTCTTCATTACTTTGTAAAAAAGTATGCACATAACTAAACTTTGTTACAGGTCTTTCTTCATCCGATTCTTTCCTTCCCTTTCAACATCACATTTCACTCTGGTTAAGATAAAGTCTTTTTGTTTATCGAAGGAAGCAGCTGTGAACTCTTGACAAATTCGTTGTCGATCTTCTTCCGTAAAATGTTCAGTACACTTAAAAAACACTTACTGCATTCAATCATTTTGAAGTTTTTTGCATCCATAATTTTTCCAGTTTTGGATAAATATAGAAGTCCTGACTTTTTGTAGTTTTATTTTTATTGATTTTCCAACTGCTTCGTCGTGCAATGCTCTACAGAGACCGCTTTTTAGAAGGGCGTTGTGTTTCCTCATCGGGTATTGCTGTCACAATAGGTGGTGCACATATATGAACCTATAGGTAAATCCGACTTTTAACCTCTGTCGCTATTGTTACCTTCAGCTACGGCATGAGCAACCAAATTGCCAATACCTGTTAAACTACTGGTAGTGTTGACTTCATTATTATCACCTAAGTTAATGTCCGACAGTAAATAACCTGTTTTGGAATGTGTATTTGGTGGTGTTTCATCATCACTGCTTTCATCTGCATAGTCTGGGACGTATTCTTCAGCTTTGTCGGAATCATACCCAAATCCTAGACTAGAATCAAACTAAGTTATGTGGATTTGGGAGTTTGACGATTGGTATAATTGCCATAGGACACATTCTCTTGTGGTAAAACTACCTATATGCATTTGGGTCATATTACCACTAACAAAACTTGAGTTTCAAGGATAGGTAAAAGGAACACTGTATAATAATCAAGTTTCCAAACAGAAATGGACTTGGGTGATTTTACTACTACACACA
Organism: Philaenus spumarius; assembly: GCA_018207615.1. Taxonomy (NCBI): domain Eukaryota; kingdom Metazoa; phylum Arthropoda; class Insecta; order Hemiptera; family Aphrophoridae; genus Philaenus; species Philaenus spumarius. Next base: position 58,490 of record JAGFPH010005877.1, read on the forward strand.
TTTTAACATTGTTATGCAACTAGATGAAATATCTCAATTTAAAAAAAAAGTGGACTTGGGTAGTTTTACCTTTAACCCCCCCGATTTATTTGTCAGGAATCGCTTGACAAAAGTAGTCTTTTTCTTAGGTAGACTTTTATTTACCAAGTAACAGAAGCATAGAGAGCTGATAAGGTTATAGATTTTTATTTGTACTTGTTATATACTTTGTAATTCGTTATTATGAGTTACTGTTTCATACTATAAAGAGGAACAGTATTATTAAATGTATTGATTTCTTTACAGTATAATAAAGCAATGTTAATTAATAGACTTAAATATCATTCTATAAAGTTTGCTAAGTCATGTTGATTATATGGTAGACAAAGTGTTAAAATAAAACATTAGTATCACACAACATTTTAAATAATTTTACCTTCAATCTTTGGGTGGTTAATGAAAAGTGTGTTTGAGAGTGTAATTGTGTTTATGTATTATAGTGTAGCACAATCTACTTTTGGTTTTATTTTACTTAGGAGAAAGGCCTAAATGTGTATATTTTTAGTTCTCAGTTTGTATACATTATGTTTTAGAAGAAATTATTATTTGTAGTATTTGTTTGTTTATTAATTTTTGTTTGTAGTGTGAATTTTTATGTATTTTGAATTTCGATGTTAAATGGAAGAGAGGACCCAATGGTCCTAACTAACTTCGCCTCAAAAATAAATAAAGATTATTATTATTAAGTGATAGCTATGGTTGGTTGGTATTGTTGTAAATTTGTGTAAATACTAATTTTTAATTACTTAAAACAGTATTTATGTATATAAGAGAAAAGGGTCGACAAACATTTTGTAAGTGTGCGTCGGGGTAAAACATACAGAATTAATTTGAAATTTCGCTCAACTCACGTCAGCTGTTCAGTTGCATGATTGAACTATTTTGATACATTTTATTTTAACAACAAAATATTTACTAAAATTTATTTTGTTCATAAACTTACAATACAGTCACTAGAATAAAAAAACATATTTATATTACTTAATAACTGTAAGGCATCCACCATAGTTAATTCATACAAACTTGCCAAACAATTTATAAAAGACACTGAACTAAGTATGATTTGTAAGTGAACTATTTATCTTGACTTAAGAAAATATCACCAAACCCATTACTAAAGGAAAAAACAATATTTTTATAAAATCACAATGGATTAAAAAAGAATATAATAACAATAAATAAACAACACTAATTTTTATGTACTTAAAAAAACGTTTAACCTATTTTTTATTCAAACAGGACAATAAAAATAATATTGAGATCTCAATTAATAATATTTACCTAATAATAAAATTATGAACAATTTATCTCTTAAAAAACACTGCATGTTAGCAATATATTTAAAAAAATTTCTACAAAATAATACATAAAACGGATTTTAAAATAATTTCTTAGCCACATTTTCACTTACAAATAAAAATTTTGTAAGTGACCAGAAGGTAATTGAGAATTTGTAAAAGAAACAAAAGCTACCCAACAATCTATTTTGATTCATTAATGAGGCAAATACACTGTCTCTCTTTTATAAGTAACGAGGACTAAAACATAATATGACATAGGACTCACTATTTATTTATTTACAATTTAAAACAAAATGTAAAAGAGATTATAGTTTTTTACAGGTAAAGGTTTAAGTGTAGAAAATAATGTTGTGACAGAGTATAGACACCATTTGGATAAAATAAAGTGTTGGTAAATTGTCATGGAAGAGCTTTCATTAGTTATCAAATAACAAAAGTAAATATTTTCCCGAATCCGACACATTTTACTAAAACCAATATTAATTCCAGCGCACTTTCTGTAAACTGTTTTCATCTTCATTTTTACTGCCTGACAAAACAGATTGTCCCAAGGATTTCAGTAGTTTGTCTGTCGAGTATTCACCAAACAGTGTTGCCAACAAAGCAACTCCATATCCAGTAGCTCTTTCTCCCTTTAATAATTAAATATGTTTTATTATTTTATTTGAAACTTTAAGTTGAAAAATTTAAACATTAACATAAAATAATTTATTAGTATTATTATAGTATAGCCCAGTCGGTATAGGTTACAACTACCAGTAATTTGCAATACGGCTGATTTTTTTATGAGTATGTAGATTAACATAAAAAAAAATTTACCAGTGTATCGATTTCCCAAAGTCAAAAAAAAAAATCGATTATCATTTTTTTTCGATTATCCTTAATATTTCGAGCTGGGATGAAGATAGAGGAAAATAAAAAATACCGCCGTGTAGGGGAGGTATTTTCCAACAAAAAAGGTCATATGTATTTATTTCGTCCGAGCAATGGTTTGTCTGGGAAAAATTCGATAATGCAGGTATGTGTTTTGCAGCAGGGGAAATCACTAAAAGTCATTTTCAAGATAACAAGCTGAGACTCAGCATAAATGTTTAAAATATATATTTTAACTCCTATACCAAGTTTCAATTCGATATATTAAAATTCGGCCAATTTAGAATGAGCCAACGCTTAATATATGAATAAGATGTCCCTTTTTAGTGATTTCCCCTGCTGCAAAATACATACCGGTACCTGCATTAAAGAATTTTTTCCAGACAAACCATTGCTCGGACGAAATAAATACATATGACCTTTTTTGATGAAAAATACTTCCCCTACACGGTGGTATTTTTATTTTTCTCTATCTTCATCCCAGCTCGAAATATTAAGGATAATCGAAAAAAAATGATAATCGATTTTTTTTTGACTTTGGGAAATCGATACACTGGTAAATTTTTTTTATGTTAATCTACATACTTTAATGTACTCATAAAAAAAATCAGCCGTATTATAAATTACTGGAACTTTTGGTCTAAAATGACCCCTACCGACTGGCCTAGTAGTATTATATTAGTATTTAATTAGTAAGTAATTAAGTAAGATATTTTATTAAGATATCAAATATATTTCTTGTATCTTTAGTAAGTGCATTTAGAAAACAAAAGACGTTAAGAACAGTTCATATACGTTCATGCATGGAAGTTTAAATTTACATTAGGTGTTTAATATCTTTTCAATTTAAACTTAATGTTATGTACATTTATTAGGGATGTGCAAGATCTCGAAACTCTCGAGCAGTAACTAGAAATAACTGAATATCGTCTCGATCTCGTTGTCATGAATGAAATTCATTTCTCGGTTGTACTTTTCTCAATTCAGCCATAAATTTCTCGATACGTTTTTAAATCTCGAGTTTTAGATTTAATATTTTCATAAAACTTACAATGTTACATTAAGATGAAAAGAAGAGAAACGGAACTTGTCCAAACAACTCAACAAGAGTATTGGGACTATTTTCAATACACAGTGCATTGCGTGCTTCGCACGCCAACCCCCGTATTGGTGTTATTTTCAGTACACAATGTATTGCGTGCTTTGCACGCCAACTCGCTTATTGGGAGCATTTTCACAACACAATGCATGCCATGCTTCGTGTACAGGGGTATTGGTAGTATTTACAATACACAGTGCATTGCATGTTTCGTGTGCCAACTTGCATATTGGGAGTGTTTTCAAAACACAATGCATTAAATCAAAAGAACTTAATTATTAACTTATTAATAATAAACTTATGCCCATATTCATTATATTTTTCAATGATGTAAAAAGTCATTGATATTTCTCTCTCTGAGCTTAAAATTAAATAAGTTTTGGTACATTCTTCTTCCTAAATAACTATTTTTGTTTTTCTCGATCTCAATAAAGTTAATTAATAATTCTCGTTTGTTCCTAAAGCTCAGCTCTCGTCTTTTTCTTGATCTCGATAAATTGTATTTAATAAACTCTCGTTTCTCGCTTGTTCCTAAACCTTTACTCTCGTCTTTTACTCGATCTCAATAATTTGTATTAAATAAAATCCCGTTCTCGTCTCGAATTCGCACAAACCTAACGTTTGTAATCATGTTATGACTATGCAGCTCAAACTTGGGGAGTATAATACAGTTGAAAAAATATTGCCTTTCTTTGTTAAAAAATTATTGGCTTTGCCGTTAAACACTCCAAATTATATGGTGTACATTGAAACACTACTGGATAAGTTGAATTTATTTACATTAAAGCTCCATATTAAATATTTATATGATGAATGCAAGATAATAGACTAGAATACCTAAAATACTGACTGAACAGGTGGCCCAAGATGATAGCTTTTGTTACAGACAATGTAAAAAATTAGGAGACGAATACGCAGTAGGTTTATTCAAAAGTTTACAATCTTGGAATTCGCTGGAATTACGTCTTTTAAGTAAGAAAATTAAAACCGAAAAATATAAAAAAATTTATTGGCAGCAAAGGGGGAAAGTACCACAGCATTTATGCACATTAAAATATGGATTTCAAGGGGTATTTGAATGATAAGTTTACAATAAGGAAAATAAAATAGATATTTAAGAGTAGGGCAGAATTATTAATCTTTTAAAATTATAAACCGTGGGTTCAAGGGGGAAATTTTATATGTTATTTGTGCAATACGGGAATAAAGGAAGATATATTTCATTTTATAGCAGAATGTCCGATATTAGTAGAGTTTAGAAAATCATGATTCCATTGAATGGTATTCGTCTAAACTAAAGATTGAGTCATTTTATTAATTGGTCAACTCTTTGTAAATTTGTTCAGAATGCATGGTAGTATAGATGGAATCTTATACAAGAGCTTAATTTTACTTAATGTTTGTTTTGATATTATATAATTGGGTGAATTTTTATAAATGTAATTTTAGTGGTGTGTATGCTTAGTGTTAATATGTTAGAAATGAAAATACAGAAAAGAAAAATTGTATTGATTGTTTATTTTTATTTTATATAATTATTGTGTGAATGTGTATACATAAATGTGTAACTGTGTGCATGTCTCGGTTTTAATGTAGAAAAGTTTTATTTGATGGTTATTTTGATATAATTGTGTTTTTGTGTATAAATGTAACTGTGAATATGTTTAATATTTTATAAATGTAAACCTAACAGAGGGCCTGTTAAAAGGTCATTGTTAAAAATATGTTATGAAAAAAAGATAATCTTACTCTAATAAGGTAAATAAACCATAATATGTGTTATATTCTATTCTAATTATGTTATGATTTAAAAATGGCTAAATTCTCCAAATAAAAACCACAGAGGGAAAAACAACTTTAAAACATTAATATCAATAAAATCCAAAGAACATAATATTAGGCAAATAAACAGTCTATAGTTAAGAATTACAACAAAATAATAAACACTTACAGTATGTACAAGTGATAACATGTCAATATGCATCCAAGTGCCTGAAAACTCAAAACCTAAATGAGATAATATAAAAAGTCCTGCGCATGAAGATTGTGCATTATCACGATCCTGAATCAAAAGGAAAAGAAATACATTATTTAAAACACACACAACTAATGTGACATCAGTGTTTATTATAATTAGTGTGAAGCGTTGATATTATTCCTAAATCTTTAATCTTTACTGATAGAATACTTTAAATAGAAAGATTTTTCTTTCAAACTTAAGTAGAAACATAATCAAGATTTCAATTGATATTGGAGTTTAAAGGCTGATAAATGCTTATTTAATACAAGGTTATTCTAAATGATGGACCCATTTTTAAAAATTCGTATTTATTAAATTACAAATACAAAATTAACAATCTTTATACCTGTGAAAAGAGTAAGTCTCAACATTTTCGGCGTGCAGTGATTGTTCCAGAAGCGGCCGGTAGAGTTCTCGCGGCAGTAGGCCGCCATTTTATGTCACTGTTCAGTTGTGAGTAACATGGCTACCGCGGAGCATAAGGTTTTCTGCATTATTGAGTTCGCAAAATGTGACAAAAAATTGTAGTGCAGCGGGCATTTCGTGCCAAATTCATTATTGAACCACCAACTAGAAAAAGCATTAGCCGTTGGTTTAAGCAATTTCAACAGACTGGAAGTGTGTGTAAAGGAAAAAGCACAGGCCGACCGTGTGTGTCGAGGATGATGTCAGAAGGATTGAAGAAAGTTTTGTTCGCAATAGAGTTTTGGTTTGTACCAATAGAGCTAGTAGAGAGCGTGGAATACCCCAACCAACAGTATGGAAAGTTCTGAGACGGCGTTTGCTGTACAAGCCCTACCGATTACAACATGTGCAGGCTCTCAAACCTAATGACAAAGAGAATCGTATCGAATTTTGTGCTTATGTGCTAGATTTATGGAGGATGATGCGTTTCTACAGCGTTTAATTTTTACCGATGAAGCGACTTTCCACCTTAGTGGAAAAGTCAACAGACATAATGACATATCGGGATTGCAAAATCATCATTCAACATTGCAACACGAAAGAGACTCACCGAAAATAAACGTGTTCTGTGCCTTATCCCGTACAAAGGTTTATGGAGCTTTTTTCTTTGCGGAAAGAACTGTAACTGGAATGACCTACCTAGACATGTTGGAACAATATCTGTTCCCTCAAGTTAGGGAAGATTCACAGGACTTCATTTTCCAACAGGATGGAGCTCCGCCCCATTGGCACCTCCATGTACGAGGCTTTTTGAATGAATCCCTTCCTCATCGCTGGATAGGTCGCAGGGGAAATGAAGAAATGGCTCTACACTTCTGGCCACCGAGATCTCCTGATCTCACTCCATGTGACTATGTCTTATGGGGTTATGTTATGGAAGCTATTTACGTCCCGCCTCTACCAACAACTTTAAATGATCTGCGAAACCGTATCACTGCTGACGTGCACTCAGTACAGCAGATATGCTTTGTCGAGCGTGGGACGAGTTTGGCTACCACGTAGATGTTTGCCGTGCAGCTAACGGTGGCCACATTGAACACTTTAATGTATGGAAAAAACTTTGAAACTTCCTCTTTTCATTTCTACAAAGATTGTTAATTTTGGATTTGTACTCACTTTAATAAATACAAATTTTTAAAAACAGGTCCATCATTTAAAATAACCCTGTATTAGCATGGAAATTCCCTAATTTGAAGAGGAAATTCACATAGTAAAATTCTAAGCAACAATTCCAAGAATAGGTATATTATAATGAAAGGTAAAATTAACATAAATAGGCACAACATACTTACAGCAACTGAGTTCTTCATATCAGCGACTACGGAAGCAAATTCAGAGAAATGTAATTCTGGACAAAACACCATAGGGAAGACTAGGTCGCCTGAGATTCTACCCGCTCTGCAAGCGTTTTCCTCCCACTCGGAACTGTTGGTTAATAATCCTCCGTGGTATTTCCCTGTAGTCAAAGCCTACAAAACATTTGTTAGTTGTAATACGGTATGCAAAGAAAATAATGAAACCAACTTTTTCTAAAGCCTGAGCTAACAAAGAATTGAAAATTTTATCAAAAAACATAATGTTATTTGTATTCTTGAGTTCACGTGAAAAGTATACACACGAACTGCAACAAAAACTCAATTCCAGGAATAGGAAGCTTTTAATTTGGGTCCAATATTTGATTTATTTACTTATTCTTTTTTTCTTGTACAAAATGCATAGTAGGGCAAGCATCAGCATCAAGTAACAACAAATATAAAGTCTATAACAGAGATGTGTTTGTCAGAATGTAGACTTTCTGAGGTGTATTTTTGCCATTAAAAAATTAGCTTTTAGTAAAACACAAAAATACCCTTTGGAGGGGGAGTTTAAACTCAATAATACCAATAAAAAAATTTTTTTACGTGTGAGACCATTCATCCCATTCAATATTCATCCATAACACTAGCCTCGCTGTGCGATTAATTTATTGTACACAACTAATGTGATTGAATGTTGTTTGCAAATGTTTTTTCCATGGTATTTGCATTCAGTCAGCTTCTATTGTTCTTCTTTGATCCACAGATGTGGCATATAACTCTTCTTCTGATTGGTTGCAGTGGCGCACCGAGGATTTGGCTTTGGGGGGGGGGGGGGGGGCTAAGCTCAGGTCAGAATATGTATATATATATATTTATATATATTCAACAAATCCTAAACGGATGAGTTCTTTAACCTATCACAAAGTCTGAAACATTATATATTTTTTTAAAGTGAATGGTAATGGGCTTGAGTCAGACAATAGTGCAATATAAACATTCACCCCGCACTGACCTTGAGTGATGGTCTAGCAAGCACCCCAGTGCGCTGCCTTTTAGGGCCACATTATACGAGCACTGATAGCACCGCGTTTTCAACATTGCGTTAACGTCAGTTAATTGGGTAAATGGAACTACTGTGGGCCATGTTATATGAAAGCTATCAATGCTGGCGAATTTAAGTTAACCGGGCGTTGAGCTTTGCCAACGCGGATTGATGCGGGCGCTATCAACGCCGAACAAAGTTATATGGAGCGCTGCTACCAGAGAGGCGCAGCTAGAAAGTAGTTAGTTTTTATTTCAAAGTGATTATTGTGTACTTCAAAAAGTACACGAGCGAGCCGAGTCGATACGGACGGAGTCGATTTTTTCCACGATCTGACAGCATACCGGATCTGGTCGACTTGGCTCCGTTCCACACGGGTTGGTTAGGACAGGTCAAAACCAGAAAGAATGTTCGATCTCTTCCACTGTTCGCCATGATAATTTTGCAATTCATGGTAGTTGTTGTGGTGTGGTGAAATGCGCGCTCATCCTTCCGACACATGTCGGAACGATGCGGGTCTGTTAGATTTATCCACTGCCCACTGCTACAAACTTCCGCGACGGACCGGGTCGGCACGACTACGCTCAGCTCGTGTAAGTATAGCAAGCTTGATACACGATTTGAAAGCACTGGGTGTGTACCCCACCGTCTAGCTCTCCTGAATCGCAATTCCTCATATGTTTATATTATTTGTAAAACACCTAGACAGAATGACTGAATGGTTTCCATTTTGGAAGTGAAGGATGCAACATTGACAAAGATTCAAAAACGCTGTGTATAACACGGGACCCACGTTACCAACGCCGCGTTTTCAACATCGCGTGTAATTTGGAAATTTAACGCCCGGTTTTCAGCATTATCAACGCGGCGCTAATCAGCGCTCCCATACCGTCAACTCATGAACCAGACCGCCGAGACTCAAACATCACTGAAAGAAAATCATGATTGCATAGGGTAAGAATCATATTTATTACAAAAAGAACGATTATTTTTTCGTGATCACATCACGAAATTAACCATAAATAGTGTAATTTTTAATTGAATATTGCCTACGTATTCAACTATCGATTAGTTTAAAATACAATCCACATTACTAAAAA
>JAGFPH010005877.1:70657-82457 GCA_018207615.1 Philaenus spumarius
AAAATTATGGTTAATCATTACTATATTTATTGTCTTTATGGTGAAATCGAAAAAAAATACAATTTTACCAAGAAAGTTGGACATAGTGGCCGCCTGAAAAACAAAATATATGAACTAAATTACATCGACTCAGGTTTTAACTCTTCCCACTTGCATTGCAAGTCCCGAATTCAACATTCATTTTTAGGCATGAACACTCAAATGTCTCTTTGTAGTCATTATTTCTAAAATTATTTGGAATCTTATGCTTTTAGAACAAGCCTATTAAGGGCTGATTTATTCACATTTAAAATATTGAGTTTTACCATTGCTCTGAATGTAAAAATGTTCAAAGGATAATAATTATAAAGCAAAACAGTTCTGCGAGGCTTGTAAAGTTATTTAAATATTTGACTGTTGTAATAGTTCACCCCGAAAAGAAATGTGTAATTCATACAAATGTGTTTGAAAAGATACAGTTTTAAATATAGTGTAATGTAATTTTATTATCTGTGGATGTTTTTATGTTGTGTATCTTTGGATTCTTACTGACAAAATAATTCTTTTCAAAAGCAACAGAAAGTAAATTAACAAATTATAAGTTAGTAGATAATTTACCAAGTTAAAGTTATTTATAACCAAACAATTTTCTATTTTTGAACATGGGTGAAGTTTTTGCATAAAATTGCATTCTTCAAAACAAACCAGTGTAAATAAAAATGGTGTCACATGGATTTTGGAATGATGATATTGCTCATTATTTTTCTGGTGGTTTTTTTCTGCAATGGAAAACTAAACACTTCAAGGTGTGCAGTGACCATACAGTGAACGTAGGGAAAGAACGTGGCAAAGAAAGACTGTAAACTTCTACATAACATATAAAAAAAAAGCCTTTTATTCATAATGGACTGTGTTTTTAAAATTAAAACAATCTTCAAAATTAAACAAACATATTTTATTCAATCTTACATGGATTTTCTAATACTTTAATTTAAATATTCTAATTTAAAAAAAACTTGTACAACTTTTTGAAATTAGAATCCCTAAAAAGCGTTGGTTCGAAATGCTTAAAAACATCTAAATAAAGTACAAATTGAGAACATGTAAAAAGCAAAAAATTCCTAAAAAGCGAAAAATTCAAGATTTAAAACTAACGGTTAACAGCAAACAAAATTATGTTATGAACTGTAACTTATGCAGTGGTAATTAATTGTTCTCACCTCAAAATCAAGAATAGCAGGGGTTTAAATTACCAGAGGATGACTGTAAAAGATTATAGTCTTTAAGCAAGAAATACTTTACAAAAAATTACATACCGGTAACCCAGTAGTTTTTAATATAATTAATTGGCATGAATAAATCATTTTTATTTTCAAAAATGAAAGAAGCACAAATGAAAATAAAAGTAGAACAATTTTGGCATTATTGTATACATATTTTTGAAGCTATAAACTTACCTTCCCGAATACAAGGTGTGTATGTCATCATTACGATTTGCTTGAGGGCCAATAGAATTTTCTGCCAAACAGAAAACTGCATGGAGATTCTGGCTGAACCCCTGTTTGACTACAGTGTAAAATGCTCCAAGAATACCTGCAGCCCCTCCACACTCACGTTTCATTCCTGGCATCTCGCCCTAAGGAATAAAACGAATATATCTTATCTGAATTGGACAACTCTAGCAAAAAATGTACTGTTAATGAACAGTCTAAAGTTATTGAAATTCTGCTGAAGTTTCAATTAAAGTGGCTACAAAAACACTTATTTCCTAGTTAGTACTGACAGATGTGATATTAAAATAATGTGTTCATTCCTTCTTTAAAACCCTACAACTGTTCATGCTAATTTTTTGCAATGCTAAGCCATTTCGGTGCGAGTACCAAGTATTTTTTTTTGTTTAAATTCGCCAAATATAGTAATAATACCCCAATCTAAAAGTGTTCCATAACTTTTTTGTAGAGAAAGGTTCAAAGAATGCATGCCGGTAAAAAACTGATTCATGGAAAATTTAAAAAGTTATTAAATCAAGAAACAAAAAATATTCAGTAACGAAAGAAAAAAGTTCAACTTTAGACTTACATAAAAATTAGTAAACATTTTTTATAATTCTTTCAAAATGTACAAAAGTTTAGCAATTTAGTTCTAAATAAAACTGTATAAAAATAAATATCAATTTCAAATTAATTTTTTTGAAAACACCAGTTTTTATGTTCCTACTACAAGACTGCTAAAAAAACTAGGCCTAGTTTGAATAGTAATTTAGGAATATATGCTTTGTCCAAAAATGGAATATCATTATAACAAAGTGTAGAGAATAAATCATAAAATTGAACTGTATACTTGAAAGTTATTATTTTATAAACTTATTTCACATTGTTTTATTTGTTTCACAAAATTAGAATAAACGGTTAAAGTTCTTGCGGATCAAGCTTACACAATATCCTGTGTGTCTAGACCACGAGAACAACGCTAGCCCAAGTGGGAATGGCGATTATTGAATTCAACAAAAGTCTGTATTTCCCACGACTGTACTAATAAAGTCGTAGCAGTAAATATAGTTTTCATCACTCCGTACCGAAAGTAGCTACTTTCGATGTCAGCTGGTAGCAACGAAAACGATCGTTTCCCAAGCTCTAATTTAGAGCAAGGGAAAAACGATCAGCTGATTTTCCCTTGCTCTAAATTTGTTTTCCCTTGCTCTCAATTAGTTTTCAATTGTTACGTTGTTATGTAGGCTTATTATAGTAAATTTGTTATTATAAAAAAATGTTAATTGAGAAATATAATAGTTTGCATTTTACTGAGGTTTCTTCTTCAGCATTGTGTGTATTTTTGCGTCGTGATGAAAAGTACCGTTCATAACTTGTACCGAAAGTGATTTTCCGGCACTTGCTCCAATTATTCCCGTACTCGGCTTCGCCTCGTACGTGAAACACACTTTCACATGCTCGGCTTCGCCTCACACGTGAAATTCGATATTCCTGTGTTCGGCTCCGCCTCACACATGAAACTTGGGCGCGCACCGGAAAGTGCCACTTTCGGTACTAGTAATGAAATATACTATTACTTTACATGATACGAAAGGTTGAAGTTTTCTCTACAAAACGATATAAACATATCTATACAAATATATCGAATTATAATAGATATATCAATTGCAAAATATGCTATCAAATTGGTTGAAAACTGTCCAATTGCAAGAGGTTACAGAAAACTTTATATTTTCAAAACTATAAGCGTGACGACTGATTGGAAGGCAGTTTTAGAAAGTTAAAATCTTGACAAATCCAAAGGTATCTTTATGTTATTTTTAAAACAACAATTCTGTCGAACGAAGTTGAGCCTTAGAGAAGTGACAAAGTTGAGTAATTTCTTTGCGTTTTCTCACGCGACATTAGCTTTTTAGAAAACTATAATTTTAAAACGATGATTGCATATGTAAATATCAATTTGAGCAGTCTAACTCTGAGACCACTCAACAAGTGGTCTAACACTTGTAGGGTTAAATATATGCAAAGTAAAGTTCAGCTACTGGTACTTATTCACTACATAAAAACCAATAAAACATTTAGATAGGCTACTAATTCTGAGAACCTAGTAGTTTAAAGAGTAAACATTGTCATATTGTTTTCAAGGGTTCTAAAGAGAAACCAGCCATGAGCCATTAACCCTTAGTTAGTCGCTAGGCGGGGATTTACCCGCATTAATAAATCTGTAACTGTTCAATATTGGCAAACAATGTTCCAGGTATCTTTCTTCTGACCTTTTTCGAGTAGGTATTTTTCCTTGCTTAATTTTAACGAATCATCAGTCTGTGAAAAGCTGCGGAAGTGAACGGTCCCATCAGTGCGGGTCTCTTGCCGCTAGCGCGCTTTTGTGCTGTAAGAACTTTGAGGGTTTCCCCCACTAGCTTCCCCGAATTAAGTGTAAGTTTTTCGTAATTTCTTGTTATTGTTTAGGTTAGTACGACTTAACACAACTTTGCTCTGTGTTGCCAACATTGTTCAGCTGCGATTTTTTTATTTTCCAAATGGTACATTCTCTACGTAGCTAGACCTATAACATTCATTAGCTTTTTCATTTTGTACTTTTTACTATCAAATTTCCATAGGAAAAATGAGCCATGCAGAGACCCTTATGGTGAGACCTAGGGTCAGGAGTGGCAAATGAGCACCGATCATGGTAGTCAGAACACGTTTTGGGGTGTCAAGCACGTTTTTTTGACCGGAAGTAACTATTTTTTGAAACATTTGTAGAGTATTGTATATAAAATAAATGTAGGATATTATTCTGCACATTTTGGTTTTTCATACGACCTTATAGCTCGCTTGGTTCCCCCAAAATCGATCAAAACGTAAAATACCATAAATGTACCCGGTTCAAATCCACGTGGGGCGGGGGGGGTGTTTACCATGGGCCCAACGGCCAAGTTTTGAACCCTATCAGTTTTGAATCAAAATTGAACCCTACCAAATTTTAAATGCTGCAAAATAGCGACAGAAATTCTGGAAAATGAAAGTGCGGGGATTTTCCTAGGGGTGCGTCTAACTAAGAGTTAAAAGCGTAGAGCTCACTTCAACTTCTTCCTGTATATTTTGAGGACCACATGATTTCCTGTGGAACTAACTTCCCTTAACTAGACTCTCCTGATCTTACTCCTCCAGACAACTTACATTATTGGGATGTTAAAAGAAGTCAAGCACAAGAAAAATATAACAACATATTCTATAAACCGCATGAAATGCAAAGGAGACATATTGAACACAGTCTGTTTGTCAGAATACATTAAAATTAATTTCTGTTTATTAAAATACACAAATGTAGCCTAATACTAATACTGCTTTTGTTGATAATGATTTGTTAGGAAATCGACAATCTTCTGCATACTGTAGGCCTACATTTACAATTTAACTACTAAAACAAATACAAGTGTAAGTACAATACTATATAAGTTTAAAAGAAATAATTGTTTAAATAAAAACATTTTTTCGCAAAATGACAAACATTTAAGCATATTTGAACTAACTTGAAGATTAATCTAAAATATATCTGTGTATCTTTATTACGAAAAATATTAAAAATTGTAAATGTTTTAACGAAATTCAAAGAAAACTGTTTCGGGCAACAATTAACAGATGAAAACCACAGTTATATGGGCTGCGGCATAAAATTTAAATCAATAAAAATTTGCAGTAAAGGTAAATTTATGAACACTGTGGAAGAGTTTGAAATTTATAAGGCATTTAAAGTAAAAAACAAAAACAATGAACACCAATTATTAAATGACCAACTGAATTTTGACTCCTACACTTTATAATAAGAATTTAGAAGGCACGTGGCCAAAAGTAGTTTTGAGTTATAGATAACAGATCGACAGTTGAGGTACGGTAGCCATAAGATCACATACCGCACATACTGTGTTTTTTAAATTGTGTTGCGATTTCGTTTTTACTTTAATGTTTTGACAACCTCTACTCAACCAGGCATTTTCTGTTGTTGGGTTAGACATCTTGAAATGTGTCGAAAGAAGAAGAAAAGAGGTCACCGAACGGTAAATGAAAGGTACTGTACTTTATTATATCAATGAAAGCATTGAATTACCTTTGATTTTATACTAAGACCACCAGTATCGTAAACAACACCTTTGCCAACCCAAGCAATGGTTTGTGTGGCTCCAGGAGGCGTGTGCGATAGTATTGCTAATGCTGGTGGACAGTTTGCAGCCTTACCAACATAATAAATACCATTTAAACCTTTCTCCTTCAACTCTTCTCCTCTTATTACTGTCTGTTTTACACCAAGTTCACTTGCTACATTGTCTATTTCCTGCAAAAAAAAAAAAAAAAAAATATTTAATATTTAATTAATGTTAGAATTTTGTATGCATTAAAAAAACAATAATAAATCTTGAATTTTAAATAAGTTATAAATGTTTGACATATTGCGAACAACTGCAGAATGAATTCAACTGGTACTTAACATTTACTCATAATACACTAACTCTTCATCCGCTCGCACCTTCTAAAGTCACACTTCCGCTCGCAAGGGTGAAAAATGACCGCCCTTGAGTTTTCATCAATCTTATTACGTCTCCTTCATTTAATCTGTATAATTCGGACCAATGAACTCGGACACAACATTGCAAACACATTTTAGGAAAAAAATCTTTATTAAATAATGAATCAAGTATTCAATGAGCAAAACTGAAAATAACACAGCTCTCTTGTGGTTTTCCATGATACACAAACTGCTGCATTTCAAATGTTTAGTTCAGTTATTTTTTCATAGGTAACTTTCTCCGTATTATTATGAAGGTAACTTATCCTTATATATAATTGTGTAAGCGAAATTTTAGATTCAAAATTGTGGAAATTTGGTAAATCGGAGGATGATGAGAGGGGTATCGGTTAAAGGAACGAGGGGAAAATATAAGTTTTTTCTAAAATTAAAAACTAAGGGGTTTTCGGGGTCACCGAAAAATGAAAAATCTTCATAAGAAATACATGAGAATTTAAAAACATCTGCTTTGTTTACATTAAAACATTTGGTATAAATAAATAAATTAAAAACATAAAACAGCTGCTCTGTAAAATAATATGACAGTTAATGTAAATTATATTTTTAAATAAAATCTGCTACTTATTAACCTATAAAAGATACATGTTGAAAGAAGAGAAACCTTATAAGTGTGATTTTCGGAAGGTTGTATGGCTGTTCTATTAACTTTTCATATATTAATTATAATTTTCTTAATATTTTGCATAAATTCTATCATGTTATCAACTGGGGGAGATATTACATAAAGAATATTGTTTTCAAAGATGTTCTGCTATAATACTTTGTTCTAATAAATAAAGTTTTCAAAACGACTACATTGTTTATTTGACGTTATGAATCAGTAACTGAACATAAATTAGGGGCTTTAGCCCCTACAAGCCACTAGTCTCTATATATTATTATTACACAATAGATCAAATTTGCATATTTTAGTAGGAATTACATCTAAATCAAATCTAGAATAATTCACAATGATTCAGAAACCATAAAATACAGTTTGGCTTACACATAAGAGCTTTGCATTAAAAAAGTTAACCTTTAATAAAAAACAAAAATACACTCTGGAGGGTGACTGAAACTCAACTGGTGTCTGTGAGATCTTCATCCCATTCAATCTATACGCGCATCAGTAGTCTCGCTCTGAGATGGCTGACATTCCTCCATGCAACTGATGTGATTGAATGTTGTTTGCAAACACTTTTCCAACAATATTTGCATTCCAGTCAGCTTCTATCTTCTTCTTTGATCCACTGATATGACATATACCTCTTCTGATTGATAAGACTGGCCCATCACTGGTGCTCATCACAATGTAGAGTGCAATGGAATTGTTAAATACCAGGAAAAATTAAATACCGGTATTTACTTACATCCATCAAAACGAGCAGTTGAAAAAAATTCATGTTATTGCTTGTGTGGGCGGCATGCTGGGCTCGACTGTAAAGCGACTGACTTTGCAACGGCACTGAGTTGGCTGACGCGACTGGCACGACCAATCTTCGTCACAATCTAGCAGAAGACAGTGTAACTAGAGAATACAGGCCACTTCCTCCCTTGTTACTACGCCCCTGGGGAGAAATATGTGCGAAAATTCAGATAGGCAGTGAATCTGCCGTCTGCATGAATGGATGAGGGTTAAAGAAGTACATTTCTACGGGTTACTGTTCTGCTAAACTAATGAAATTAAGTGATCAATTAATTAATACTGGGTTTATTTTCTGGCTGTTTATTAAATGATACATAATTTATTCTGAAATCAAATCTTTATATATAACTAGTGTACCCGACAATGTTTCGCTATTGCTTGATATTTGTCGATGTAACCTCAAAAAAGCTAATACTCTTCAAATTTGCTAAGTAATGTTGCTATGGTTATGAACATGACGTGTTGCTATGCTTTTTATACAAACAGCTGATTTTGTGCCCCTGATAAAATCAAATGAAATCTTTCTTCCATAAGATTAACATTGAAACTTTGAAGTTCAGTAGGACACAGCCCTAATGCCCTAGGACTTCGGTAAATGGCCTAAAACCTTCCCAGGGTTAACCTGTGCTACTATGCAAAATTTCAAAGCAATCGGATGGACGGTTTGGTAATGCATAAACAACAAACAGAAGACAGACAGACATACATTGGATTTTATATATATAAATTTGAAAATATAAATATATTTAAAGATTTACACCCTCTAGTTTTGTGACGACATAATCACAAAACTATGAAAGAAAAATTTAATCATACAAGGAGTAATAATTATTGTACCTAAACTCACCATAACAATCAAACAATCATTGCTAATTTCTAATGGAAAACAAAATAATTATGAAGTCTCATCTGATATTATTAAGCATATTTAAAATGCCTTTTTTTTTAACTTCCCGCTAAGAAAATTGAAAATTTTCTAAAATCAGGAAGTTATTGGTTTCACTCCGTTTTTCGAAAATCGAGTATTCATCAGATCTCGACGTTTTGAGGTCCTAGGAATCTTCCCTGACCACTCCCGAGAGGGTGTCACCCTGTCTGTATGTATGTGTGTGTGTGTATGCAAGTATGTGACCCGCTTATAACTTTTGAACGCCTTAACCGATTGGATCCTACCAAACGGCGTTCTAAAGAGTTCCATCAAACTTAGATTTCCTGAAAATTTCAACTAATTCGGACCGGTAGGTTCTGAGAAATTTCGAAAAAACTAAGAAATAAAATTTTTTCAAATCAGATTTTTTTTTAATAACTTTTAAACGGCTTTACCGATCAATTCCAAAATCTAATCAGCTTTTAACCTTGAAAAGCGACGTCGATCGCTACCAGTCCGGTCAAAATCGGTTAATTCGTTCGTGAGATATCGTGAACGAAAGAAAATAAAAAAAAGTGTTTTTCCTAAATTTCTCCAAAACTTTTCATCTGAAAAATTTTTGTTGTTGATTCTTTCAATGGACTTAAAAAACTGCATCGATTGCCGCAAATCGCATAAAAATCGGTTGATTCATTCAAAAGTTATGGCACTTCAAAATTTCCAAAAATTGTGTTTGTTGTAATTAAACTTAGCGGGAAATTACATGGATGGCCTTTAGGGTCAACCGTTTTCCAAATTTTTTAAAAATGCAACGAATTCCACCTTGTGAATAATTCCAGAAATAAACTACAGTGAATATTACAGGCCTAATGAAGACATTCTTCTGTCTTTGTCTTCAATCTGTCTGGATATACATTAGAGTCCCGTTATTTTGAACCCCCCTATTCTGAAAATCCGCCTATTCAGAACAGAATTCAGAAAAAATACCATTTTTTTTTAATAAAAACAGTAGAAATTGAAAAGACGTTCGTGAAAAACGTACATTTATTGTTATGCAATAAGTTAAACAGAAACATACATAGAGCCTGTAAGCTTGATGAATACGCTTTAAACCAAATTGGAATGATAGCTGATTTTGTTTCCTTCATGTTCTCCATCAGTTTTGCTGGAAGGAACCTACCGCAATAAGCGTCCAGTGAAATGGATACCAGGTCCGTCAGAAAGAAGGAAAGATTAGATACAACAGTTAGGCACTAATAGTGTTGTTGCCACCTGCCGGTTGTGTTCATCCGTTTTTCTCCTTCGTTTTCGTTATCTCGAAGGAATTTTTTTCTCGATATATTTTCAAGATAATGCGGTATTGACAGACAGATTGCGGGATGACAAAACGGTCAGTTCGAACAACCTATCCCTTCCCTTCCATTTTTAGAAGAAAACGGAATCGTAACGCAAAGGAAGGAAATAACCCTGTATGATGTAAACCTGCATTACAGCTAGGTCAAGAGCATTTGCCGCTTTTACGTGTGATACGAGTTCAGTTTGAGCGTCCACCTCCTCTCGTTTTCCTCCAAGCCGTTGAACGCTGTATTGAACTGACACTAGCAGATGTTCCCTCTCTTAATTTGCGCCTTAACAAGTCAATACGTTGATATACTCATGAAATCCGAATTCCCGCTAAACCGAACAGTGTTCGGTCCCATTTAGTTCGAACAGCGGGACTGTACTGTAAATAATTATTATGTAAATAACTTTAATACAAAATAATATTAATTTATTCAACGAAACAAAATATTGTATTAATGTAACTTCTATCAGAGAATCTTTAATGAACACAGGTATGAAGGGAAGTTGGTACACGTTAGTCTAACAATGTCTAGAGCCTGGTAATTACCGAAGAATAATGGCAAAAAGCGTGAAAGAGTATTTAAATTAAACATTTCTTTGCATAGTCTTTATGTTACCACTGTTAGACTAATAAAGAACTACCAAGCAAACAGTGGCGGCTGGTGAATTATTACATTGGGGGTTCAAATCTACCGGGAAGGGGGTCCTGCAAATTTGTTTTTAGTACTAAACATAAGAATTTCTACTTTTAGGCCTGTTTTTACTAAAATTTGGTTGTTTTAAGACATCTCTGAAAAGCGTGCAATGAGATGAAATTGGGTTACAGTTTTCATGATAAATTGGAATATAGATATTAATTTTAAATGGAAAATTGAGAACAATATTGTCTTACATAGAAGCCGATACTTTATTAATTAGTTTATTTAAGTTTTTAGTTCATAAAGTGACTCATAAATAATGAAGTGACACAAATACCTGTGTACTTTAATAACACACTTTTCTTGAAGAGGTAAAGAAGAAAAGTTACCCTTAGCAAAGCTGTAACACTGTTCATTCTAATAACAACACTGAACTGCAATAATATTATTTAATAATATGTCCACACTAACACAAACTTAATTCATGAACTTCATAGAATGCACAACTGACATAACCTATAAATCAAAGAAGTAAACAAACACCAACTACGTAAAGGAAAAAATAGGTGTAAGGTTTTTTTTACAAAACACTGTTGTGAACTGCAGCTTCGGCTATCTTCAGAAGGAGTCGGGAGTCGCTGCATTTAGATTGCAGCGAAAAACAACGTTGAAACGGCTATTCCCCCACCGTTCCCCTGTACCCCCTCGCCTTTCGTTCTTTGAATTGAACCAAGCAGCTGAAAACGACGTAGGAGAGCTGCGCGTTGTTACTCTAAGTCGTATTTTAACAACTTTTCAATCTATATTGTTAGATTTATGAAAAAAGTACTAAATATTTATATTTGTTATAAAATATTATGTTAAACCCAATTTGCTTGGGGGTTCACTGAACCAGTGAACCTATAGCACGAGCCGCCACTGCAAGCAAACATAAGCCGAACGCCAGTAAATAAAGTTTAATTTTGAATGTAACATGATCGTTTTTATTTAATCCTATAAAAAGATTTTCTGATAAATCCACTGGAAGACAGACACTATTTGAAATAAACTAAATTATAGTGTAAACTGTTGTCAGTATTATTAAACATGATTGTTTTATATCAGCAATATTTTCTAGATAAATTATTGGTGCTCTGTTACGTCTAATTAAATAATGGTTATTTATTTTGACTACTACTGTTTTTAGATTATTTTAAAATAAATAGACCCAGGATATTCAAAATCAAATCTTAATTGATGTAACTAGTGATTTCAAACAAATATTTGCTTGTAAAATGTTACACTATATGGAATGGTGTGACATTAATAAACGTAAAACTTGTAAGAACTTGTGTTCAAGTTTTGATATGGTTGCATGGTTCATGTTCGGCAAAAGAAACTATTGTCTTGTGGTCATTAAAAATTACAATAGATTAGCTACGGAATTCTTACATATTTGTTATAAAAAGTTTTCTTTTAATATTACCACAATAGAGTTAGTTTTTGCAC
>JAGFPH010005878.1:0-30501 GCA_018207615.1 Philaenus spumarius
ACACCGTTCCGGGACTTTTCAATCACACTGTATATATATATATATATATGAATTTTAATGACACCCCAAAACGTGTTCTGGGGAACATGATCGGTGCTCATTTGCTACTCTCGACCTTGGGTCTCACCATAAGGGCCACTGCAATAGCTCATTTTCCCTATCGAAATTCGCTAATAATAAATTTTGAAGTAAATTTCAAATTGACAAACTATATAGGTCTTCAATAATCTTTTCTAAAAATTATAATATTAGAAATTGAGTAACTTTAAAAACATAAGGTGTATATTAGGCATAAACGCCCTGCTCAAACCGCCCCTAAAACCAGCCCTGTGCTCAATACATACACTAATTCTTACAAGCGGGTACGCGCTAGGGTGTAATAAGCTTGAAACAATTAATCAAAAAGATATTGCACAGTAAAACAGAGGCGAAGGTATGGTTTTATTAATTTAAACAATGTACAAATTATCAAACTCGCGAGAAATTGCCCGCTTTATTAAACGCGAGTTTCGAGGTAATAACGTTTTCGTAAAATACCAATTACTTTCAATTTGAGAAACGTATACCGTTTTACGGTTTAGCATTTAATGGGCGCTTCCGCTGAACGTATAAAAACATTAGGTAGGTTTTTATAACAGCCTCAATTTGTTTTATGAGTAATTTTATCGCGGGTGATAGTAAACTGTCAGGACTTTATTTTAAGGGGGCCTTGAGTGGTTTGATCGTTTCTAGAATTGAGTAGCCCATTTGCAAAGCTCGCTACGTGCTTAATAAAGAAATGTTGGGTGTTCATAAAATACCGATTAAAAGAGATTTAAATGTAGTACATATATCAAAGCCCACTAAAGAATACCGTTGCGAGGCGGCCAATAGGATGGGCGCGCAGCGTTGTCATATCTACTAGCCTCGAACACTCCTGGTATGTACCGCTCGAGGCTTGATCGCAAAGTTTAAAGAATTATAAATGCGTTGAGTCAGCCACAGTCAGTTAGAAGCGTGGGAAGAACGTGACAACGTCGCACTACGGCGATTGGAGCGTTCAAGGTCTCGGTGTACACAAGCCCGTCCCTCAACGGTATTCTTTAGTGGGCTTTGATATAGATTTATTTTGTATTACAAATTTCTAAAAAAATACCTACACATATTTTGCAAACCACAGAAATATTGCTATTACACAGAATTGGTTATTTAGGTATAAATTTATCACATAGCTGGTTTTGCGTCTGTATATTTATTTTAGCAGATTTTGCAACTAGACAAGAAGCCATTTTGAATTTCCATTGACTTGCAAAACCTGCCATTTTATAATGTAATTTAAAGAGGGTAAAAGAAAAAACTAGATTGCTATTAAAAATATATATTGTATTATTATTATATTGCACATAGTGAATTAATGTGAAATATTAATTATTATAAAATTAATTATTTTATCAATTTACTCTTGGAAATAATGTAAAAATACAAAAAAATCTAAGCAAAACGATTCATTTAGGCCTAAGTGAAATTCACATCATCCTCTTCCAATATTTCAAAATCATTGTTAAAGTCACGTTAGTAACATAATTATTATAATACTGTATAACAGCTGATTTCACCCATCATCTGTAAACCCAGTATAGATTACAGTTTGGGGTTATGTTTACAAATTTCAATCGTTATAATTTCTTGTGAAGTTGATTTTTTTTAATTGTCAGTTATAGAACTAATGAATACTATAACGTGCGTTATAATATTTGCTTTGAGGTTATAAACTATATATAAATACAGCCTTTTATCATCAATATATTTGTTTATACAAATTTAAAGAAGAAATAGGCCTACCTATTCGTTTAACAGCTGATTTCATCCATAATCTGTAATACTTAAACAAAGCCAGTGTAGATTATAAGTTTCGGGTTATGTTTAGGTAGGCCTAGATAAATAGGCCTTAATTAATGTTGTTCGTAAATAGTTTGTTTTTAAATTGTGTATTTCTGATGTGTATCTCATTAATCAGCCTGTGATTTTTCACGGGGGTTTACTAGTATTGTCATAACTACCACGGTTTAAAAAAAAATTATAGAACGTCAGCTTTTCATTGTCTGCCCAGTTTTCACTAAAGTGGAGAGACAAAAGTTTTTTGATGTCCCTTAGTTTATGTGGGTTCACTTCAATCCCTTTCTCGATGCATCCAATTCGATTTTTTGTGAAAGTCTTCCCTCTATTTAATAAACTTAGGTTCACTCTTGTCAATATTGTAAAATGGGTCTCATTGTACGAGCACATTCTTGTTACGTTTAATTGTTTCGCCTTCTGCAGTTTGATATATGCCATTGTCCAGGCTGCTTAAGGATGTCAGAATATGATTTCCAATCAATAACATTACAGTCATCCATTATGTGTATTAATTTGGCATACTTTTGTATTATTTCCTATTTTAGCAACATTTCTCTTCCACTATTCTGGACATATTTTTCTCTTTCTGGATATACTGAGATCAGTAGAAACTATTATTTCTTCAGCTTCTGGATCAGCATTATTTAACATTATTTTTTAAATCAATGAATACAACTTTACAATCAATTACAATGATAACTAAGTAAAATCATTAACAATACAGACACATTTGTCAATACAAACAACTACTAACAGTCAGCTGGTAAAACAAGGAAATAAACAGAAGTATTCAGTTTAGCCAATTTAAAAATATATGTATTTTATATAAAGTATTTTGAATCAGATTATAACATTTGCGAACACAGCAAAATACCTGGGTATGACCATGGGTTTAAAACTAAAATGGAAAGAGCATGTTAAGAAGAAAAAACAAGAATTCACTATTAAGTACAGAGCAATCTACCGGCTACTCGGGCGAAACTCTGAGTTGACAGTGGAGAATAAATTATTAATTTATAAACAGTTGCTCAAGCCTGTTTGGATGTACGGACTTGAAATGTGGGGGTGTACAGAGAAAACTAACCTGGAAATGATCAAAACTTTTCAGAACAAAGTTTTACATGGGATAGTAAACGCACCGTGGTATGTGCGCAACAAGGATCTGCACCGTGACTTGCGCATCAACCTAGTCGTCGATGAGGTCGGTAAGAAAGCAGGTGAACACAATCAGAGACTGCATTCACATGAAAACCCTGAAATGGAAGCTACTCTGGATATAGCCAAAAAAGGAGACTTAAACGAACAAAACCATATGAACTTACCCAGGTAGTGTTTAAAGTGGTAATTTATAAAAATATGTAATTCCTAAATTATTTGATGTGAAAATGGATATATTACCGATAAGGAAGTCATTTATTGATGACAACCACCTCATGTGGCTATAGTAAGATAGATAAATCATTAGTCGATCTGTATAGATTGGTTATGGTATAGTAAAAAAATAAAATAAAATAAAAAAATAAATAAACAAAATTAAATAAATTGTATATAAAGTAATATTACTTGTATAATACATTTATTTCCTGTTAAGAAAAAAATAATTTTTTTCTGGGGACTATAATAACATAGTTTAAAAAAATAACAGATTTTGCACATGTATGTCGATGTGGCCATGATTATTGCGTTAAAATATAGCTGGTCTTGCGTCTGTATGAAGTATGGCAGGTTCTGCAAATTAACACCCAGAACACACAGCAGGTTTTGCAAAAGTATGGAGCTTTATTTCCCAATTTTTACAGGATTTTGTAGTGATTTGCTGCCCCCCAACATACTTATTTTGGTAGTCCTTGAAATAATAAGTTCCATGACAACTCAAAAATGATTTGTTGTCATATACTAGCAGGTTTTGCATACGGGCTACTCAATTCTGTACTTTAAACGGCAGAAACGAAATCCTTGTCCTGTGACAATTTGGTCATGGCTAAAGGTATCTGGATGAAAGCATGCTCACCTACATCTACTCCAATAATCAAATTATTTAGACCTGCTATAAATTTCAAGGAATGGAAAGTATAATCTACGCTGGGTTTTGATTAAATATTACAGATGATGGGTGAAATGAGCTGTTATATTATACCATTGTATGTGAATAACCTAATAGAACTCCGATCCAATGCAATATTTTAATCCACTGGAAATTCGACGAAAGTGGCGCTATCTATTGAGGAAACGACGGAAGCGGTGTGAAACACCAATGCTACCAACGCTTTCTCCCTAGCGCTACCACGCGGCGCGATCATGCACTATTTTCCCGACAACCTTATTTTCGGCACACAGCCCTCGTATGCATGCATGATCTATTTTATTATTCATGATCTATGACTATATTGACGTTCAATCGCTTTTACAGGAGTTGATTAGTAGTCCGTTTCTTGTAGCAGTCTTTTTCATTCAAAGTTGGTTTTTTGGTCAAACAATAACGTTTTATGCTTTTCAATTTATTTTTATATAAATCGTTTACAAATTTTACGTTCGTTTCCCCTTTAATGACATTTATAAACGGCGTAAAAATTTGTTCAGTCACAAAACGATTTTCGAGAAACCACAAACAGAGAATCGCATTTGAAAGTAGATAGGCCTACGCAAATCTAAATCTGAAACTACATCGCGACATTTAACATTAATATAGCTTTGAACTGACTGCGCTGATGATTTAATTAGCTCACTTTTAACCTTTATGTCATTTTACCGTGCTGAAAAAAATTAAACAGTTTTTTTATCTGCACATGACGCGCATTAATGTAGTTGCCAACAAAGGGAGTGTTATCAGAAGCCAGAGGGGGGGGCACGTGTTACCTTCCGACATGTGTCCGACACTTTGTAATAGCACCAGTGGAGTGACATCATAATAATGAATAACACGTTGACACCTAAACAGCTGACATCTACTATTGACACCACATCAGCTGACTTCTGTAAACATGATTTTTATAATTAAAACCAAACAAATACACTCGGTTAACAAATGATTACATTATATAATTATACTAGCTGACCCGTACGGCGTTGCCCGTGGTGGTTGGTATTTTCAGTCTTTTTAATATAATTGTATATTCTTTTTAAGTGTTCCGTCAGTGAGTGGTATTTGGCTTTTATATATATAGATCTTAAATAATAAAAGCACTATTGTCATAATAATAAAAGATCTGAAATTATGATTTTAGTAACTTTGATCCCCCCAAACCCCTCCTAAAATTTCGAAATTTTGTATACCCTTTCTTAGTGAGCACCTATGACCCTAGAGGAAGCTACATATCAAATTTCATTCCAATCTGTTAGGTAATTTTGAAGAAATCGTTTTTTACCCCCAAACCCCCCTAAAATTTCGAATTTTTTGAAACCCTTTCTTAGCGAGCGCCTATGGCCCTAGAGGAAGCTACATACCAAATTTCATTCCAATCTTTTCGGTAGTTTTTGAGAAATCGTGATGAGTGAGTTAGTGAGTGAGTGGTATTTCGCTTATATATATAGGCCTATAGATTATATTTTTTTTGTTTTTAAAACGCATCATTCTTAATTCGTTTAAAAGGTAACAATATAAAAATAGATTCATTTTCGTTTCAAAAACGAAAGTATGAAATAATTTCACGACGCAGCAGAACAGTTGAGCGAATTTATAAAACTAAGTTTACATGTTTTAAGGTTTCAACCAACTATTTGGGAAATCGGTCTACTCATGAATACCTGGCTGCGTTTACGAAATATATTAGTTGAATTTGTTCGCACCTCAGCCTGCCGCCCTGGGCCACGCGCCGCTTCGTTCCACTCGCAGCGGAAAAACTCACTCTGTTTGTTTGCAGTTCTCTCATGATCTCGGATCAGAAGATGAAGCACGTTTTATGGTATTTTAGGTTTCGATTGATTTTGGGGTAACTCAATCTCCGATATTTATTTTGTTTGGATACAATCCCCGAAAACGTTCCTTTTTAGTACGAAAAATCCCCAAAACTTGGTACTTCTGGTCGAGAAATTTGCTTCCGATTGTTGGATTTTGTTGCCTAACTACCTCGTCGACTTGGAAAACCAACGTGTGGACCAAATCGGACGTAAAATGCGGTCGTTAGAGTGCGAACAAATATATACATACGGAATGGAGCAAGACTGGGATTTGAGCCCGGAACCTATACCATTCTGTGGTAACGATCTACCGTCTGAGCTACCCTGATCACTCCAGATATTGGTCCAATAAATGCAGTAAAACCGTACAAGTGAGAT
The DNA here is from genome assembly GCA_018207615.1 of Philaenus spumarius. NCBI lineage: Eukaryota > Metazoa > Arthropoda > Insecta > Hemiptera > Aphrophoridae > Philaenus > Philaenus spumarius. The sequence goes on from JAGFPH010005878.1 coordinate 6,151, forward strand.
AACATCGACCTGTGGAGTGATCAGGGTAGCTCAGTTGGTAGAGCGTTACCACGGAAAAGTAAAGGTCTCGTGTTTAAATCCCGGTTTTGGTCCATGTTTTTTCACTTGTAATTTAACTAGTAGTTCTGTGAACAGTAGACCTCGCTCGTTGAAATAACAAATGTGGTTTTGAGCTTAGGTTAAAAATAGTGTGCCAATAAGGAAGTAAGCACAAGGTTTAGCCAGTGAAACATTATTTACAATTCCCGCGATTCCGGGATTTCTAGTTCTCATTTTTATTTCTTTTCTTGAGCTTTAACTGCTAAAGATTTTCTTTTAGAGGCATTGCGTTTTATTTAGGTTAATAATGCGTAAGATAGCTAAAAATATCGCGTTATAGAGGGACAACATACAATTAAATATTTACATACTTAAATAACTCAAACTTAACAATGTATCATTAAGTTAACTTACGTTCCATATCATATTCCAATATTAGAAATAATGAAAACAAACGATGTTAAAACGTCGTGATAGTGATCTCAACCCATGTACCAACACTTCCCATGGTGTCTTACGGTCATTTTTTGTATGTCCTTTATCGCCGCGAGGTTTCATCTCATTTTGTAATTCAAGTAAAGCTAAGTCAAATACTTTTATGAAATTTACAGGTATACAGTTCAATTCTTTGATTTATCCTCTACACTTTCTTATAATAATATGTCATTTTTGGGCAAATGATATATTCCTAAATTACTATTCAAAAGAGACCTAGTTTTGTTAGCAGTCTTGTAGTAGGAACATAAAAACTGGTGTTTTCAAAATAAGAAATTTGAAATTTATAAATATTTTTATACAATTCTATTTAGAACTAAATTACGAAACTTTTTTACATTTATGAAAAAAATTACAATAATTTTTACTTTTTATTATGTAGGCCTAAAGTTAAACATTTTCCTTTCGTTACTGAACGTGATTGTTTCTTGAGCTATTAACGTTCTTAATTTGACTTCAATAATTTGTTTACTGGCATATGTGAATTCTTTAAACCTTTATCTACAAAAAATCTATGGAACACTTTTGAATTGGTTTAGAATAAACGTATAAAAACATGGTTGAAATACAAAAACTTGGACGGTTTTTAACAAATTCTAAGTTTACGGCCATTTTGTGAGCTTACCGTTAGAGATACGGAAAAAAATCAAGAATACAAGTTTGTTTAAATTTAATTTGCTTTTAGCAAAATGTTTTTAGTTTTAAAATTCGACTTACGGTTAAGCCACAAACTGGCTTTGGAAAAAAGCTTACACTGAGAGAAACGCTCCGGCTTTTAGAGGTTAAAAATTAAAAAGGAAAAAACCGTATATATACATGGCTCGGCCTAGGAATAAGGAACATTTATGCAAAAAATCATCAAAATCGGTCAAGGCGTTTGGCCGTAATCGTGAGACAGACACACAGACATACAGACACACAGACACACAGACGAAATGCCGAACGGTCGAGTTAAAACGGAGACCTCGCTTACTCTCGGTCAATTAAATTAACCCTTGCTGAGGAAGACAAGTGTGTAAGCGAGGGGGGAAATATATACATATGCATATACAGTTTTTAATGACACCCTAAAACGTGTTTTGGAAACCATGATCGGTGCTAATTTGACCACTACCTGAATTAGGTCTCACCATAAGAGTCACTGCAATTACTCATCTTTCCTACGGAAATTCGCTAATAACATTAAAGTTACCTTGTGTTAATTACAATGAAGAATTAAAGATTATGAAGTATAGTGCCACATCTATAATAGGATACAAAAGTTTCTCAACCTCCGAGGCATAAAGAAAAGAAGACCTTCATGGCAAGTGAGTAGGAAAACTTCTTGCCAAATAATCTCCAACTATTTAATAAAACTCAACCTTACAATCGCACTCTCTTCTAACAATATTTAAAAACATACTTGTCCAAAAATATGACAGACCATTAGAGCTTAAAAGTAGCATTTATAAACTAAAACGGGACCAGTCGTAACGACCTACCCAACTCACCCCAACCGAACTTAAATTCTAATTTAATTAAAAAATTTCAATTTTTGTTAAATGTGACTTTTTATCACCAGACTAGCTCAATCTGATGGAAACTGAGTTGGATATGCCTTTATTGTGCCTATTGTTCGGCCTACAGTAATAACCCTTAATATTTGTGCCAAGGAATTTAATTTAATTATTTTTGATGCAGTGACGAGCCTCTCTTCGGAAGTCGTGCCTTTCGGATACCTTTTTTGTATTGAGTACTCACCTTTTTCGTAATCTTAACACACATAAAATCAATTTTGGTCAGTTCAGGAGTGGTCAAAAATTAAAAGATTGTATTGTTAAAATTAAATTAAAATATTACTGGTTCTTAATACATTACATTTATCCTGAACATACAAATTTTTGTGTGTGTTATACTCTATAACTATTCCTTAGCTAATTATATGATTTGAATTTTCATATTGAAAATTTAATTGAATTTATTAAATAAACTTCGTAAGAGATAGATTGGCGTTGCCCTGAATTTAATTTATTAGTATTTTCAAATTCCCCAGATTTAATTATTTTACAATCTCAATTTAATTTCTTTATCTGTCAATGCTGCAGTTTATGCTAATTTAATAAGTGACGCCGACACTACTTTGCGTATGAGTTATGGGCGCGTTCCTGCTAGGTGATCTAGAAGAATGCTGTGAAGTCCTGGTTCCCGTCGGACAGATGCGGTATCCAGGCCTGACTCTGTTCCTGGTTCCGGGTTATCAGCTGGATTCCTCCTGAGGTATAATCCTTGGAAATGACACCGTACTAGCCATGGGTATCACTGTATATGGCGCATATTAACAAAGCTTGACTTTGTTAATGCGTTGGCTTATTTATTCGTACCAAGTCCGTATAACCATTGTATTTGGATAACCTAATAGAACTCCGATCCAATGCAATATTTCGTTTCAGTAGAAATTCGATGATAGTGGCGCTGTCTATTGGGGAAACGACGGAAGCTGTGTGAAACACCAATGATTTCTCCCTAGCACTACATCTCGGCGCGATCATGCACTATTTTCCCGACAACCCTTTTTCCGGATCACAGCCCCCGTATGCATGCATGATCTATTTTATCATTCATGATCTATGGTATAACTAGCAACGATGTTACTTATAGATAGTGTTCACAAGACTCACTTTACAGTTCTAATATTGACCACAATGGTATATACGAGAACCATGTTAACTTTTCCGGAACTCACTTTAAACTTTTACAATTTGATATAATTTGATATAACGAGAAGCGTGGTTACTTTCCCGGAGTCCTATTTCCAACTAACTGTTCACTTATAAATTTGATCTAATTTCATATAACGAGAAGCGTAGTTAATTTCCCGGAATTTGTTTTCAGAATGCCTACTTTTAGCTACACATTTGACCCTCTCCCTTTTACAAGAATTCAGGCTAGCCAATTTTAAGATTGTATATCTTAAAACATATGTTTGGTTAATTAATATTTTTGATTAATTTGCCTTAAGTTGGCCCACTTGCATCGACGATGACCAGTGCTCAACTTCTAACATGAAAACTTTCGGAATTCGCGGTTTTCGCTCCGTTTCGATTTTAATGTTTTTTCTCATTGTCCTTTGACTCACTTTACCGTTTTCCATTTTTGAATTCACCCCTTTTTGGCAAAGTTACAACCCTTTTGGTGATTTAAATTTTTCTTAAAATTGTTTATTTCCCCATTTTACCAAACTAGCTAACCCCATCTATCTCCCACGTGTTTTTACACATAATATAACTATTGTACTTCATTTACAACTTAAACTTGTCCTGAGCTAACCTATTTTCCCCTTCAATTCGAATATTTAGTTTTTATTTATAACAACGATAATTTTTCTATTTGAAATTTGGATAACTATTCATTATTTTCCCTTGCTTTTTTTCTGTTAAACAACTTTACTTGTAAAACTTATTTTAATTTAAACTTGTTATTATAGCTATCCTTTTTCTTAAATTTACTTAAATAAAACTTCATTTTTCTTAAATTTTCTTAATTTTATTTTATTTTCTCTTAAGGATCTTTTATTTATTTAATTTACAATGATTTTTAAATTTATTCAAAAATAAAATTTAAGTTTTTATTATCTTTTTTATTGGTTAATAACTCTTTACTGAGAACTTTTTCATAAAAACTTCACTAACATATTTCACTCCATTTTAAATTTTTTATAACTTAACATTTTAAAAATACATTTTTCATTACTTTTAATTTCCCATTGTTTTCTAGGCTTCATGTTAAGTTTGGCCTGCTGTAGGCTACTTTGCCCTTTGAAAGTTGGCTGTAATAGCTTTGCACTATCTTGTCTGAAGGACTTATTTACTAATAAACTGAAAAAATATCGAATTAATATATTCAGGTGAGATTTTTGCCCGCAGGTTATTTTTATCATAAACATTGTAGAAAAGTCTACTAATCCCCCCCCCCCCCGGAAGGGGGTTTGGAGGGGGTAAGTATCAAAAGGGTACGAAAACTTTTTTTTTGTTTTTTTGCTTTAGCTGGTAAATGGTGGACTTTATAAAGAAACTTTAAAGAGGAAAGTTTTAGCTTAAGAAAATAACTTTTTTTAAGACCCCAAATGACCTTTTAAGGGGTTTTAGAATCCGTGTTTATAGATATCTCGAAAAAGTTTCTTTAAAGTACGAACAATTATTTCAAAATAACTTCTGGTCGAAAAACGTGTTTTCGTTTGTTGCATATTTTGGCTAACCAACTTGTAAGAATGAATTAGAAAACCCAAAATGTGAACCAAATTGAACGTTAAATATATATGAAGTGCGAACACATATATACATATATTTATAAACACATTTACTGACACCCCAAACCGTGTTCTGGGGACCATGATCGGTGCTCATTGACCACTACCGTACGTAGGTCTCATCATAAGATTCACTGCAATAGTTCATATAACCCATGGAAATATTGTGCAAAATCAACTCCGATAAAGAAACGAGTTTACGTACGTGAGTAACGTATAATATAACAGCTGATTTCACCTATCATCTGTTCAAAACTTAGCGTAGATTGTACTTTGGGATTACAATCATTATAATTTCTTTTGAAGTTGATTTATTTAAATATGAGTTGTAGAACTAATGTATGCTATAACACGTTATAATATTTGCGTTGAGATTATGAACTGTATATAAATACAACCTTTTATGATCAATATATTTATACAAATTTAAAGAAGAGTTATTCGTTTAACTTCGGAAACATTCGTACATCTTCGTACATATAAACACATTCAATTATTAATTTCTTCACTATATTATTAATAATTTCTAAATCATTTAATCTATCAATATGAAATAAATAGAAATTAAAAGATAATGTTTCTATATTTATTTAAATATATTGTAACGTATATAAATCAAAAATTTTAACAAATAGGCCTACAGTTTAAAAATGTTTATAATTGTGCACATTTACCGAGTGAAAAATCCCCGTCAGTATAGTTAGGTAGGCCTAGATAAAGTGTGTTGTTTTTAAATGGTATTTTTTTAATGATGTATTTCTGATGAGTATCTAATTAATCTGTCTGTAATTTTTCACGGGGACTTACTAGTAATAATATAAAAATCCCTTTTTTAAGGAAATACTATATTATTGATTGGGGAAATTGTTTATTTTAAAACTAATTGTTTTATTTTTTATTAGTTATCATTATAGATATATTGTTATATATTTTAAACTCAATGTAATATTAATTATTAACAATCAGATCTTTTTATAGCATACAATTAATTAATTATCAACAAAAATAATGTTATAAAATGTAGAAACGTTTTTCGATACATAAATACAGAGGGAATAATAATTAATACATCAAACAGTTCGAACGTAATTAGACAATTTTTCTTTGAAGAATAATTAGCAGAACAATAGTAAATTATTTTACAAATTGCCATCAATCGCGGCCATAATTGAAAACACTGAGTACAACTGAAGGCCATCAATCGTTAGGGAATAGAGAGCAACTGTTGCAGGGGATGACAAACATTAATCAACTCTTTCACTAAATGCTTGCACTGCTACACTGTTCAGGTTTACTTTTATTGTTTTGCAGGGTCCTGTTTCCTACATTTATCTTCCGGCTTTAAAACTGGTTTACAACTGTCTGAGCATTGTCTAAACTGTACTAGTATTATAAAGAGGTAAAATTTATAGATATAATCGAGCTTATAAATTCTTGAGAAATCTATCTATATATATAAAAGCAAAATACCACTCACTCACTGACTCATCACGAAATCGCAAAAACTACTTAACTGATTGGAACGAAATTTGGTATGTAGCTTCTTCTAGGGTCATAGGTACTAACTAAGAAATGTTTTCAAAAAATTCGAAATTTTGGGGGTCAAAGTTACTAAAATAAGATTTCTCAAAATCTACTGAACGGATTGGAACGAAATTTGGTATGTACCTTCCTCTCGGGCCATAGGTGCTCACTAAGAAATGGTTTAAAAAAATTAGAAATCCTAGGGGGTTTGGGTGGGTCGCATTTACTAAATCACGATCTCTCCAAAACTACAAAACGGATTGGAATGAAATTTGGTATGTACCTTCCTCTAGGGCCATAGGTGCTAACTAAGAAAGGGTTTCAAAAAATTTGAAATTTGAGGGGTTTTGGGGGGGGGGGGGTCAAAGTTACTATAAATCCCCACAAAAATACATAGTATAATATATTTATTGATATATTTCTTTGGTTAATATACATTTAATTTTGATTTCTCTATCGATTCATGCAAATCCGGATCGGGGCATCTATCTATATATTTATCATCATATCTAATGAACGATTTGTCTAAAACATGGTGAAATCTCAAACAATATATAGTATTTATGAGATAGGTATTCCAATTAAACAAAATATTGTACGGTTATAAGTCTTATGAATTTTTTTGAAGGGTTTTAAATATTGGTAAATTGGATTTTTTATTTTTTTTGCCTACAGACTAATCACGAGCCTTGAAACAAGAAACCTGGCACAAATAACTGTACCTTGCCCCTCCCTCACTTTCACTTTCCTACTCACTGACCACAAGGCACTGGTGCATCAGTTGGGCTTATCATTTTGATGGTCTCATTCCTCTAAACCCTTCTATTCCTGATCCTCCCGTTCCCTCTTATATTGTGGAGGATAATATTGGGGAAATTGGATCTCCAAAACTCTCAGTCTCCGTTGACAGAACCGTGTTTGTCATCTGATACTGTTGAGTCAGATCAGTTTTCCATTTTTCCAACCACCCAGAAACGTGGGAAAAAAGGTGAAAACGTTTTTCTAATACTAATCGTGCTAAAGTGTATACATAGGGAGTCTGTCAAAAGAGACAATGCAAAATATCCCGCCGTAAATCGCGAGGCTGTCAAAAGATACAATATAATTATGCAATAGCGAAGCATTGCTGGGTCAGCTAGTATATATATAATCCAAATACCACTCACTGACTCATCACGAAATCTCAAAAACCACCAAACGGATTGGAATGAAATTTGGTATGTAGCTTCCTCTAGGGCCCTAGGTGCTCGCTTAGAAAGGTTTTCAAAAAAATTTTAACTTTAGGGTGGGTTGGGGGGGGGGGTTGAATTTACTAAAAGCCTGATTGGTCCAGCTAGTATAATTTATAAAAGTAAAAAAACACCGCAATTCACAAACATACGTTTAATTCTCAAACGAGTTTCAACGACAATATCCGTCATCTTCATTGACAATTATAGTATACAACGATACAGCAACATGTTTCTTTTTTTTGGTTATACAGTAGTAATATTGTTTATGTTTACATGTATGTTACATATATGGACGTACACTAAGAAAGGATTTTTCAAACTTTTTATTTATAGAACACCGAGTAAATATAGTAAAACCTCGGTTCGCATCAAAAGTTTAGCAACACATGTTTGTGTACATTTATTGCCATGGCAACCAACTTAGCGAATTTATAATCAGTTTATGATTCTTCACAACCAACAGCGTTTCAGTTAGATTAAAAAACTAATAGCAAACACAACAAAAAAAGTTATTTTAATAATTCAATTCAAACATCAGTTGTTACATGTTATAAATGAAACAGTTGATTTGGATAAAAACTTAAAATAATTTTAGGTTAGACCTACAATAAATCAAAACACGTTTATTTGCAACCGAATTTAGAATCAGGTAACTATTGTTCACAACTAACAGTTTTTTTATATAAATTAATTTTTTAGTATCCAGGACTCTAAATTATAATATAACAGTACAGTACCTTATATTGTTGAGTCAGTGACACCTTTTTGCGTATTTATATGACGCACAGTTACACCGATTTCGGCAGAAACCTTAAACCTATACAGATTTGTAGCAATGGTAATTTTATGAACGCTGTGGATGAGTTCGAAATTTATAAGGCATTTAAAGTAAGAAACGGCCAACTGTTAAATGACCAATTGAATTTCGATTCGAACACCCTATAAGACACAGCGTTAAGAATCCAGGAAGGCCCATAACAAGGGTTATACCATTTTGCTCATTTACGGTGACCCAGTATCGATCGCCTATGACGTCACCATGCTGACACACACCAGCTGGTAATATTTCAGTAATGTGCGCGCTGTCGGTAACTCGCTGTTGTAACTCGACGGAAAAGCTTCAGTAAAATAAAACTTAGATATTCTTAATCTACATAAAGTACGGATTCTAACAGTATATAAAAAACTTTTATTTTAACGGGTATTTCGAATTTTAATAATTGAAAATATTTGAGAATTTTCACAGACTGACATGGAAAAGTTACTAAGCGAGGAATTTTTTTATTTTTGGGTTACAAACAAACTTCCAGCGGGAAAGTTGTAGCCAATGAGTTGACCTAAACGTTTCAATTCACCGATTTGTGATAAAATGATTACATCATTATGAAATCGTTTTTAAATGAGCGCGAGGCGGTGACGCGTCGCCACTCCCTGTGTACTGTTGTTTGATACAGGAATATTTACATCCTTATCCATTACGTTTATGTACATATTGTTATTTTAAGGTAATATAGTGAATCACTTGTCCCTAGGTAATTATGCCAGCTTCTTAATTCACCGATTTGTGATAAAACCATCGGTGTTTTTCATTACTCTTATAAAAAGTTTTTCATTTATTTACTTTTAAATGTTTAAAATTGTTACTTAAAGAGTTGCTGTATCGATATACTGCTTGTTTTAGTTCAAATAAGTGTAAATATCTTAACTACTACCGGTTCAAAAGAACCTCCCCAAATTAGGTCGACTTACTCTATAGGTCAGAGCTCAATCGTCATTTCCGTGAAAATATCAGCGTATACGATAATCTGTTTTCATTGGCTTCGCCATGTTTTGTCGCCGCCTGTGACGGTCAGGGAAGCAAGCAGGAGCAGGGTCCCTAGTCTGATTATATATCAAAATTGCATTATCTATTTGCCAATTGAGAATTTCTTCCCAGCAGCCAATAGTGCTCTCTGTATTCATTTAAATTAAGTTGAATTTTACCAAGATAATTTATTTGTACATGCCTTTCGTTATTTGGCCTATATTTTCTGACATACTTCATTCAACCCATTAAAACAACAAATTTTATTACGTTACGTGAAGATCGCTCATATGAGTACGAACAATCTGTGATGGGTTTGAAAGGACCATACTGGTTGGGATAAGTCAAACAAATTTTGTAAAACATTATTTAGGAATACTAGTATCTATAATTTCAGACGTCATTTCGTCAGAAGGGAAGACAGATCAATCCCCCTGTCTCTCAGAGTGACGCGCTACACTGTCATTATAGTGGGGATTTGTGGCTTAAAATGTTACATATATCCTTTGACCGTTATTACTGGCAGTAATCACTGTACACAGAAAAGCCAGCACAACGTAATTTACTTTGATTTGGAACAAATAAATAAAATCAATTTAAGGATTATACTGTATCGACGTGCTTTTTACTTTCTCACTATACTATAGCATGGAGAAAGTATAGTGATCGCAAAAAAAATCGATGTTGATATTTGTATGGAAATATCCGTTTTGGGACCCCCTGAATCCAAAAAGTGGGTTTTACAAAATGTCTGTCTGTATGTATACAAAGCTAGAGAGAAAAAATATTCGATCGATTTCGAACAAATTTGCACCATACATGCCAATTAGGCATGAAACAAATAGGTATGGAAGCTCGAAAAAAGGTTTTGAAAAGTTTTGAAAAACAACTCTCCCTTTTTGGCCAAAAAACCCCAAAACATCGGCTCTAACGATTTTGATTAAATTTGGTTTATTTGTCAAAATCCAAATAAACCCTACTATATGTACCCTATTATATGCCAAAAACCGCATCTTTCTAAATATTCTCGTTTAGCTAATAATAATAATAATAATAATAATAATAACTTATTTTTGGGGGCTTTTGGCCGAAATGTGGGTTGTTTTTCAAAATTTTCAAAACCGTTTTTCGCGCATCTATAGAGGTCTAATTGACGTGTTTGGTGCAAATTTGTTCGAAATCGATTGAATAGTTTTCTCTCTAGCTAATAATAATAATATTTATTAGTAATGCTACTACTTTTAATATCACCTCTCCTACCCCTCCTACAATATGAAGTCACAATGAATCTGTTTAATAATTTAAATATGTTTGTGAGAAAGTGTGTGCCAGTTCCTGGTACCGTTTATTTTAACCAGGGATAAAGGAGCCACAGTCTCGTTAACACTTTGACCATACTAGGGTATGGTTTTCCCTTTAGTAATCATCGCAGATCCTTCTCAGCCATTATAAAATCAAGGAGAGCCTTGGGATCAACACCACGAAATTCTTCCGGGCTAACAGCAGCACTTCCAAGTACCACGAATCTTCTGCATGCTAGATGTTGAGTCGATTCAAACCCAAAGGAACCAAATCGACCCCTACTTGAAACCATTTTGTTTTTGATGTGGTACTTGGCCAGACAGTGACTAGTGAGAACCTACCTATAATCCGCCTGAAGGGGTTTATAGACGGGGATAGTTCTAGCTGCCAGTAGAAAAGGAGGGTAGTACCCGCTAGTAAAAACAGTGGCGAGTAGGTGTATAGACGAGGCGAGTACTCGCCACACTACTCTCCTGGCGAGTCGTCAGTCAAGAGTGAAGTTTTTAGTTCTGTCGTCATTCGGTTTTGCAACAAACAGTCTTGGTCCCAACGGGGGCTGACGACGCACTGTGCCTGTGTGGAGTGGCGCGGAACAGCGAGTGCGTGTCTAGACAGGGAGAGTACTACCTGCGAGTAAGTCACGTGACCTCTACCATTGTATTTGGATAACCTAATAGAACTCCGATTCAATGCAATATTTCGTTCCACTGGAAATTCGAGGATAGTGGCGCTATCTATTGGGGAAACGACGGAAGCTGTGTGAAACACCAATGCTACCAATGATTTCTCCCTAGCGCTACCTCGCGGCGCCATTATGCACTATTTTCCCGACAACCTAATTTTCGCCACACTGTACCTGTTCGACATTAGAGTACCTGTTGAGACACGGATAGTAGAGGGTGAAATACTAGCGAGTACTACTCTCCTCTTATATTACAAACTATCTCCGCCTATAAGCCCCATCTAAGATTGTTTTTGCTCATCGATGGAAGTTTTCTACTTAGAGAGGCAGGTGAATATTTTTGTCTGCCTAAGATCAGGAACATTGTTCCATTGTGATCCGGAACTGTATTTTGAAGCTATATTTTTTCTCACGAGCAACAATTAATCTGCACGTGATTTTTCACGGGATTTCACTAGTTATTAATACAAATATAAAGTTTTCCCTGTATTACATCTGTTTTAACATCAACAAAGAGGCGACTGAAGTGGTGACTTTAACCTATGACAAAATCGATATTGCCTGTAGAGGCGGTGTTAATATCAGTTTATGGGTGCTTTTACGGCTTATAGGGCATAAAACTAAATCAGCTGTGCCATACTTGTTTTAAATTTCACGTCAACACTCTAGGTGAGGTATTAATACTGCAAAGTGTCAGGTTTCCTTTAAGCGAAGTCAATTTTATATTCAATCAAATCTGTTTGTATTAAATTATTAGAATAAATATCTACTTGATATTAAATTGATAGTAAATACTGTACTTGATTAAGTATGTTTGTTTATTAAAAGACTAGGTGGCTCCGCACGCCAACCCCGTTGGATATATCTCTACACATAATCATGTTATGTTTTCTTTATAATAAAGGTTTAATAATAACCCACAAAGCTAAGATGGTAAATAATCTTAAATGTTCAAATCAAATTATTTCGTAGGTATATTTTATAACAGCAGTAAGTTATAATAAAGGTTAAAAGAATCAGCAAGGCTCAGGCCTACACTTTAATAAAAACCTAACCTAAGATCTAGAAATGCAAATATTGCTTCAAAGTTTGAATTCAGCTGTTAATGGAAATATTGGAGCAAACAGCTATTTTATCTGATATTTTATTCAATTGGTTGATATAGTAATAAATGTAAATACATGTGTTGGTTTATAAGTCTATGCATAAACCTAAGATTTTTTCCGACTAAATTTACAAATATTTAAATAAAAAAATTTTTTATCGAAATTTATCATAGTCTATGTTACTCAGGGATAGTGCATCTTTTCATTACTAAAACTATTTTTTCAATCGGCTCAGTAGTTAAAGAGATTACCCCCTACAAACAAATTTTACCTGTTTATAATATTAGTATAGAAAAGTATCTACATAAATATTTGGAACTGTTATGTAAAACTAATAAGCCCCCGTGAAAATTCACAGGCTCATTAATTAGATACCTCAAAGCAAATATTATAACATACATTAGTTTTATAACTCATTTAAAAAAAAATCAACTTCACAAGAAATTATAAGCAGGCAGCCTTCGTGTGTAGACCGATTTCCCAATAGTTGGTTGAAACCTTAAAACATGTAAACTTAATTTTGGAAATTCCCTCAATTCGCGTCAGTGTTTCAGCTGCGTGATTAAATTATTCTTTTATGTGGTTTTCCGTGTTGTGGTTGTTTTGAAATAAACAAACAAAATTTGATTTGTAAATCATATTCAGAGCTCATACTTGTTCCAACAGATCCCCTTCTCAACTGCTATGGCATTTCGACGTTTGAACTTAAAATATAGGTCGACGTACTTTTTACACAATATACATAAATTTGTAGAGTATAGAAATTATTTGTATTTATCACTAGGGGACACCCTGCGTGCTCCGCACGCCAACTCCGTTGGACCCTTCTATACACATATGATATGTTTTCTGTACAATAAAGGTTAGTTTAGATTAATAATAATCTCAAAGCTAAGATGGTAAATAATGGTAAATGTCCAAATCAAATAATTTCAAGTATTTTATACCATCAGTTATAATGAAGGTTAAAAAAAATCAGCAATGCTCAGGACTACTCTTAAACAAAACTTTACCTAAAAGTTAGAAATAAAAATAATTGTTTCAAATTTTGAAGACAGCTGTTAATGGAAAGTACCGAGCATCGTTCAGTACTTTTTTTTTGTAAAATTTTTTTGTTTTACTAAAGTATATTATGTAAATACGAATCACATACTGAATAAATATGAATATTTTTCTAATAATTATAATCTATATATTAATTTGAAGAGGTTTTTTGTAATCCGAGTGAGATCTCGAGTTCTATTGGGCCGATTGACATGCGATTTGTGTTAAATGAAAGGTAATTAGCTCTATATTTGCCCATTTGCCTTAAAATTTTACTATTCCATCATTTAATATTTTTAAAATGTAATTTAAAATATTTTCTATTCAATAACATTGTATTTACTGATCAACTGATTATAACAGCACATGTTTTATTATCATCTGGAGTTCTATTGGACATAAAAATATATAATAGCACAGATCAGCTGATTATAACAGCACATGTTTTATTATCATGACATGGTTAGTTTATGTTGTAATTTACTTTATTGAAGTAGGTTATGTTTAATTTTGCTGTTGCTTAATTATGTTTTTCTGTTTATAGTTCAATAGTTATGGAGGTGAACGGATAATTAGTGATGATGAAATTGTCTTTTTAGTAAATTTAATAAATCAATTTAAATAAATTTAATAAATCAATTTAATAAATCAATCAATGATGAAATTGTCTTTTTAGTAAATTTAATAAATCAATCTCTTATTAAATCAAGCAACTAGGCCTACATTAATTGCAAAAACTTCGCACAGGTTAGATAGGGTTCCAACAGGGAGTTGGGGAGTGGGGGGTTGGCGTGCGGAGCACGCAGGGGTCTCCCCTAGTCATTAGATAATTTATATTACCTTTATAAGTAATATAAATGATGCAGAAACTGGTGAAAAGGTTTTCAGAACGGTTAATTACAGCACAAAAATAATGTTTTAGTTACGTTTGTTGTTTGAATAAAGAAATAAGTTGAAAATTATACCACCTTATTCATTTATTAATTATTTATGTTTGTTAAATAAGTGTGTAAACATGTGGAGCTAAAATTAACAGATTAACATCTGTTTGTAAAAAATCTGGATTGTATCTATAATGTATCTACTTAGTGACTTCAAACGTGGTATATAAAAGAAGTTCAGAGTTTAAGAGCTACTTAGCGCATTTTTGCAGACATAAGACCTAGCGCATCCAAATCGTTAGCGAGATCCCCGAAATAAATGTATATACAAGAATCGCTCGTTTAGTATGATTAGGTATTTGAGCAAAACAGCTGATTGCTGTACCAACACTAAACATACCTATTTAATAATTATGTATTATAGCATTCCCTTTTTCATAAAATATTTAGTATAGTTTGTGTTGTTTTTACGTCCAACAGATGGGGCTCTTTACAAAAACCTAACCTAAAAGTTATAAGTAGGGCCTACATATTATTGTTTCAAAGTTTGAAACCAGGTGTTAATGGAAATATTATAGCAAACAGCTGATTACCGTTATCATTACAGTTAATAAACACATTTAATGGCGCTCACATTCTTGTTAAATACTTAGTATACAAAACCCTGCTGCTTGTATTCGAATGTAATTTTGTGTAAAAATTTCAAAGTAATCGGTGAAGATCTTTCGGAGATTTGAGATTTTGAACAAACGAACATTTTTGTTTATATAGATTTAACTAGCTGACCCGTACGGCGTTGCCCATGGGGGTTGGTATTTTCAGTCTTTTTAACGTAATTGTATTCTTTTTAAGTGAGTGGAATTTGGCATATATATATTTATATCTTAAATAATAAAAGCACTACTGTTATAATAATAAAAGATCTGAAATTAGGATTTTAGCAACTTTGATATCCCCAAACCCCTCTAAAATTTCGAAATTTTTCATACCCTTTCTTAGTGAGCACCTATAGCCCTAAAAGAATCTACATACCAAATTTCATTTCAATCCGTTGGGTAGTTTTGAAGAAATCGTGATTTAATAACTTTGATCCCCCCAAACCCCTTAAAATTTCGAATTTTTTAAAACCCTTTCTTAGCGAGCGCCTATGGCCCTAGAGGAACCTACATACCAAATTCCATTTTAATCTGTTCCTTAATTTTGGAGGAATCATAATTTAGTAATTTTTACCCCCTAAACCCCCCTAAAATTTCCAATTTTTTAAAAGCCTTTTTTAGTGAACACTTATGGCCCTAGAGGAAGCTACATACCAAATTTCATTCCAATCCGTTCCGTAGTTTTGAAGAAATCGTGATTTAACAACTTTGATCCCCCCAAACCCCCCTAAAATTTCGAATTTCTCCAAACCCTTTCTTAGTAAGCACCTATGGCCCTAGAGGAAGCTACATACCAAATTTCATGCCAATCCGTTCCGTAGTTTTGAAGAAATCGTTTTTTAATAAATTTGATCCCCCCAAACCCCCCCTAAAATTTCGAATTTTTTCAAACTCATTCTTAGTGAGCACCTATGGCTCTAGAGGAAGCTACATACCAAATTTCATTTCAATCCGTTCGGTAGTTTTTGAGAAATCGTGATGAGTGAGTCAGTGAGTCAGTGGTATTTCACTTTTATATATAATATAGATTATAAATCAAACGAAACTAAAACGACGTATATATAATGTTAGAAAGACAAAAAAGGCCAGAAGAGCATAAACCATGACCTAATATTAATATGAAAGATCCTGATTCCCCTCAATATATATGCTTTTAAAAACTTATCTAAAACTTGATCTACATAATGATAATTTCCAATTGCAATTAAATATAATTCATTTTCGTATTCCTTTATTAGTTTATGACCTAAAACAAATAATTTACCGACTAAAGTTGTTTTTAAACTTTGTGCAAAATATTAATTTTTTCACAATACAAAGTTGAATTAACGACTGTTGACAGTTTACTTTTAGAAAATCGTTCTAAAACTTTTAACTGTACACGCGATTAACTTTTGAAACAATACTGAATTTTGTTCGGTCCGTTAAATTTTATTGGTGACACATTTGAACTCGTGTATGGGTTTATTATAAACTGCCGTAGTTTTGCGCTATATCAAAACAGCTTTAGAGTCATAGATTTAATTCGGCTGGTAAAATATTAGAGCACATAGAGGGAAGAGTGAATAAAAGAAGTAAATAACAGATAGTAAGAACTAGGTAGTATTACCACTATAAAAAAAATATTTGGATAAGAATTGTCTATAAAATAGTACAGCACAACCTCTCTAGACCAGCTTAAACAGTTTGTTTGCAAAGTGTTCAGAAACAAATGTGTGCCATTGTTTTGTGTCCACACTAGCTAGGCAGTGTTTCTCGACATGTTGACTGATGAAGACGTTCTTCTAGCTTGAGCTAGTTTATATTTAATTCTACACAATGAGGTTGACAACAAAGTGACACAATTTACCAATTTACATCCTGTGTTATTCTCAACGTTTTCTTCCTGGAGGTAGGGAATATTTTAGCCAATATTTAGCAAAGACCGGAAACCAGTTCACTTCAACAACTGAAGTATAAAGTAACTACAATCACTCTATTTTAATAACAATTCAATAAATAACTGACTACTTTTGTTTAACAATGTGGATGTTTATTTAACAAGATATCAACATTATTTCTTTTAAATACAAGTTTCTCCTTTGAGAATTAAAATTGTCCTTTCATAAAATATTATGCACATAGCCCCCCCCCCCCCCCCTGGTGCACCGGAGGCATTTCGCATTGTCAGAAATAAAACAAGCTGCACAAAACCCCTGAGAGGAAATTTTCAAGTCTCTGTCGCAACTTCACAAATTTTGCCTCCCCAGAGCCCTCCGATGCAATGGGGGCATTTTGCATAGTCAGAAATGAAATCAGCTCCAAAAAATCCCGAGAGGAAATT
This sequence comes from Philaenus spumarius, assembly GCA_018207615.1. Taxonomy (NCBI): domain Eukaryota; kingdom Metazoa; phylum Arthropoda; class Insecta; order Hemiptera; family Aphrophoridae; genus Philaenus; species Philaenus spumarius. The sequence continues at coordinate 23,524 of JAGFPH010005878.1, forward strand.
TTCAAGTCTCTGTCGCAACTGCACAAATATTGCCCCCCAGAGCCCCCCAGTGCACTGGGGGCATTTCGCATGGTCAGAAATGAAATCAGCGTCCCCCCCCCTCGAGTACCGATTTTCACGGCTTTTCATCCATTTTTAGAGGTATCAAAAAAATTATGCACTTTTAGATGCACTTTATGCACTCGCGATGCATTTCCGCTTTCTCCTGAAACTGATCATATGTAGACTTTGTTCCTGGTATTTTTCTGAACACGATGCAGAAAACTGCATCCAAATCGGAGCTGTAGGCAAAAATGTATTTATTTTTCAATACTTTGCCTGGTATACGTGTCTGAGTGTTTCCCATTTGGTTTATGAAACAGAAAACATTGCTAAATGTTAACAGTTAAATGTTCGTCATTTGTTTGTCATACGCATAAGTAGACCAGCTATACAATACAAATAAAAGTCTAAACAATATGCCTTTGCTGCAGATTGACCGCTGATATGCCAACGGGCTGATCCGGCCCGCGAGGACTCGTACGCCCCGCGCCGCGCCATCTCCCTTTGCCACTGTCTGCACTTAACATTTATAAAACTTATATCAATATAAAGATTGCAAAATACTCAAAAGTTTTATTTTAGCCATTTTTTCATAACTTGTCTCATATTAATAAAAAATAGCTAAACATGTAATTATTGTAATAGAAAAGTTAAAGTTTTAACATTAAATTTAAAAATACACGGTAAATAATTGTTTTATAGCTTAAACGCAATGAACATTTTTGATAGAGAATATTATAAGGATTATAAAACGAAATAAAAATGACTCTATCGCTTTTTATCTCTTAGATATTGACAAAATAAAAAAGTTTTTCAAAAGTGAACTTTAAGGGGGGTAGGGGGGAGCAAGAGGGGGAGGGGCGGGGTTTTTTTCAGAAAATATTCCTTATATAATCAACTAACATCCATGAAAAATCAGCTTTTCAATAATTAGTTCTGACAAAAACCTTTATTGACTGGGCTACTAGACACTGCAACTTCTTGCAGCTGAGTGCTTTGGCATTGCCTAATTTAAAGCCATTTTATAAATCCATCTTTTTAAATTGAGTGCTGAAAAAAAAAACTGAATATTCTTTATAAAATTTCGGATCCAGCTTGCGATTCACTTTTAATTGTCCATCTTTTATTGTGTAAGGAAACAAGTTCAAACTTGGTACTTAAAAAATGTAAATTACGTGACAAATGAATGGGATTTAAAAAAAAAATGCGAAACGCAAAACGGATGCGTATTGCAACTGTGGTTAAAACGAGACTTTGCAAACAATTTTATTTAAAAAAACAAAATAAATGGTTTGAAATTTAACATTACTCTTACGGGATAAATATCCAATTTGGCCGCCACTGCAGCAGACCAAGTTTCTTTCAACGACCCTTAAGTTGGGAATTTAACGCCCGGTTTTCAGCGTTATCAACGTGGCGCTAATAACGCTCGTATAACAAATGCCCTTATTTGTAATCGTTCACAGCTCTCGCCAAACATCAGAAGAATGGCGTGAGATTGGCAAAAGGGTGTCTGGTGCTCGCAAGTTGTCCCATTTCGATTCCGAGCTGAAGGAAAATGTGGCGTTGCAAATTGGCGAGACCGTAATCTCGGTAGAAGACAGCATCTGTTTTATAACAATGGCTGCTTATCTGAAACTAAAAATGACATTATTGAAACTTTTAATGACTAAATTTGGAATACAATTTTGAGTGGGAACGAGATGGTGAATCTATGGAATACTCTGGGATTGACTACGAAAGTATATGGTGTTTAGAATTGAGCTTGGATTTTTGAATACTTATGGTGGTTCGTAAACCAGACATAAGGGACGTTTTCTTCTGACCTGCGGAGGTGCAGGATCAGTGATGATCTGTTTGAGGTGAGGTGTATCGAGACCCTTCGGCTCTGTGTTTGACTCTATTTGTTAGTTTTAGGATGAAGTCCTCGAGTGTGGGGATTTTGTGCCTTTGAGAGATGGTGACGTTTGATACGTACCATGGGGAGTTGGTGATCCAACGGAGAGTTTTGTTCTGGATGGAATCCAACTTTTTCTTCCAAGAAACAGATAGTAGAGAGTACCAAGCTGGAGCTGCGTACGTAAGTACCGGTCTGATGTATGATTTGTACATTTACAATCTGATACGAAGTGGTAGAGGGCTCTTGGCGTGAATGACTGGAAGGAGTCTGCCACGGACAGATTTAGCCCTTGACAGAGTTTGCTTGGCGTGATGAGACAGGTATTATTTAGCGTCAAGCGTGATTCCAAGGAATCTGATTTTGCAGGTCCATGATATGGGTGATTTGTTAAGAGTCAGTTGGACTTTAGGAAATCTACGTAGTGAAGAAAATTGGATGACTTGCGTTTTGTCTGTGTTCACTGCAGTTCTCCACTTCCTGAGCCACGGCTGAAGGGCATCCAACTGTTGTTGAATGACCGACGAGCCATATTTCAGTTTCAGAGTCCTGTAGTAGAACATAGCGTCATCAGCAAAGAGTCGCAGTGATACTTTGGGAATGACTGGAATGTCGTTAGTGTAGAGAAGGTACAGCAACGGACCAAGAACTGAGCCTTGGGGAGAAAATGTGGCAGACTTTACTACTGTATATATAGGTAGCGTGCACTGTCGCAACCTGTAGTGTGGGGATATCTTGAAGTTTTTCGATCGGCGATTGGCGGATGTAAAATTCTGAACCGAGTGTTAAAGAGTGTGATTGAGGTAGCGGATGGTCCAGCGCAACGTTAAAACAAAACGAACAAAATTATTAAAAAGCAGTACCGTAACAGCGTTCCTGTGCGTCCGGTACCAGTAAACCCGTGTAGCAAAAATATTTACCGGTTAACAGAGTAGAAGAACAAGTTATTAAGGACATGATTTGTAGACGTCTAATTTTTCAAAATTATTATTTTCACCTTGCATAATAACGTTTTATTGAAAAATGTATAATGATAAATTACGGCACACTTGAAGTTAGCAAGTGAAATCATAGCCGCTATTGCGCAGACTCGTAAATCAAGTCAGATTTCCCAAAGGCAAAGTAGATTGGGCTACGACTACAGCTTTAATGCCCTTGAGTCAGACCGAATATAATTTACTTACGATATCGTTTATTAGTTCCTTTCTGAAGTTTGCGTCTTAAAATATAACTGAGCACGGTTTGTTTTCAAAATGTATTCCTAAATGTAAGAAGATTTATCTGTTAATTAAGGGGGCACTCCACCCTAAAACTGATTTCTTTTGTTTTTCATGCCATCATAACCATATTTTTTTTAGTAGTTGGTATAAGTAAGAATTAACTTTTGCCTAATTTTCAAGACCCTAGACCCCCCCCCCCTCATTGGGTTGGGCACTTTTTCATAAAAAACAAGCGTTTTCTATGGCGGGCTTTACTCAAGAACTATGAAAGATAGGTTCATAGTTTTTTTTACTTTTTAGAGGATATTGTCTATTGCAACCTCTAGCATGGAATTGCTATTTTTTAAATAATTTAAAAAAATATAACTTAATTTGTTTATTAATTTTTTTTTTTTAACTAAATATTTTTCATTAATTTTGAAAAAATATTTACTGGTAACATTTCAACAAGTCCATGCTAGAGGTCACAGAATGAAATGTTATCTTCAAAATAAAATAAAAATCAAGAAGATATCTCTAATAGAACTTGAGATATCTCCGCCATAGAGATTCAAAACGTGTAAAAGTAAATTGTCGGGAAACAGCCCACAAAGGAAAACAAACACTACATCAGTTGCTAAGCAAATCTTGCAAGTGTATTTCTTTATATTACTAGTATACATAGTATGTTTGAATTACTTACACTAAAACTCTCCTGCTCCATAGGTCTTTCCTTCTTTATCTTTCAGTTTTTGTTCACAGTAAGTTTTTATCATTTGAATTTTCTTTCTATATTCCTTGAACTAGTGACTTAAAATTGTGTGCAAGCTTTTAGTTATCGTTAGATTTGAATGGGTTAGAATAGCATTTTCCCTGCTTATTATATATCAATCTCTTCAGAAAAACAGAATAAGAAACTGCAAAGAAAAAAAATGGTAGGAAAATGTGTTTTTGACGATTTTTAGGGTGGAGTGCCCCCTTCTGTACAAAAACTAGCTGGAATTATATGTAGGGCAAACAAACTTTATGTAGGAGCTAAGGGTTTACCCTCTTGTTGGAATTATAGTAAGGAATTACTTAACAATTTCACTGCCACGCAAATTTCGTATTTCCTATGCGAGGAGCTGATATTTTATTTTTTAAATTTATAGCCTATGAGTAGAAATTACTTTATTTTTTACTTTTGAACCTTTCTACGTAATAATCACTAATATTTTAAAGCGGATGCTCATGTGCGTCCATATCACATAGGTTTAAAATTGGGGTGCAAAGCACGCAATGCTCTGTGTATTGAAAATACTCCCAATATGGGGGTTGGCGTGCGAAGCACGCAATGCATTGTGTATTGAAAATACTCCCAACACAGGGGTTGGCGTGCGAAGCATACAATGCATTGTGTATTGAAAATATTCCCAACACTGGGGTTGGTGTGCGAAGCAAGCATTGCAATGTGTACTGAAAATTCATTCAATACGGGGGTTGGTGTGCGAAGCAAGCATTGCAATGTGTACTGAAAATTCATCAAATACGGGGGTTGGTGTGCGAAGCAAGCATTGCAATGTGTACTGAAAATTCATCCAATACGGGGGTTGGTGTGCGAAGCAAGCATTGCAATGTGTACTGAAAATTCATCAAATACGGGGGTTGGTGTGCGAAGCAAGCATTGCAATGTGTACTGAAAATTCATCCAATACGGGGGTTTGCGTGCGAAGCACGCAATGCATTGTGTATTGAAAATATTCCCAATACCGGGGTTGGCGTGCGAAGCAAGCATTGCAATGTGTACCGAAAATTCTCTAAATACAAGGGTTGGCGTGCTAAGCACGCAATGCATTGTGTATTGAAAATACTCCCAATACGGAGGTTGGCGTGCGAAGCATGCAATGCAGTGTGTACTGAAAACTCTCCAAATACGGGGGTTGGCGTGCGAAGCACGCAATGCATTGTGTATTGAAAATTCTCCCAACAAGGGGGTTGGCGTGCGAAGCAAGCATTGCAATGTGTACTGAAAATTCTCCCAATACGGGGATTGGCGTGCGAAGCACGCAATGCATTGTGTATTGCAATACAATACGGTATGATTTCGTACCGCCCGCATGAGGCGTGGAGCACGCCTGGTACGATTTCATACCGGCCGCAGTGAACGTGTTAAACTAAAATATGTTTGTTTTTTAAAGTTTTATAATGTTAATGGACGAACTGCGAGTCTACAAGCTTTTGCGACGTTCTTGATTAAACCACAGTCGCACTGTTATTTGCACTAACTTCTGCATGCAGACTAGCTACCTTTAACACCTTTAACAATGTGAGTTTTTTTTTTTGTACCTCCCAACAAATTATTACGGGCAATACGATCCAAAGTAATTCGATCACGCAGCAGAACCGCTGACGTAAGTTTAGTGAATTTTCAATGATGTTTCAGAGTTTCAACCAACAATTTGAGAAATCGGTCTACTCACAAAGGCGCTAAATAGCTGCCAGCGTGTACGAAATATATTAGTAGAATTGGTTTGTAAATAAGTTTCCAGCTTCGACTCACGCGCTGCTTTGTTCTAACGCAGCGGGAAAAATCGCTTTACGACCTTTCTTCCTTGGGTTATAGACTGCTTCGCTTCGCTCGCAGCGTATAAACTCAGCCGTTTGATCTCGGATCAGAAGATGCCCTGAAGTGGATTCGGTTCGGTTACTTTTACGGTATTTTACGTTTTGGTCGATTTTGGGGGAACCAAGCGAGCTATAAGGTCGTGTAAAAAACAAAATGTGCAGAATAATAATGCTAAATTTATTTTGTTAGGTAAAACTGCGAAAAAGTTTTATTCTTTCATGAAAAATCTTAAAAAAAACAGTTGATTCCGGTCATAGCACGTGCTTCCGGTGGTTGTTGGATTTTTTGGGCTAACGAACTAGTCCGAGCGATTTTGACAAAATTTCGATTAAATCGGGCATAAAATGCGGACATTAAAGTGCCAAAACAAATATATACATATACGATATTTAATGTCACCCCAAAACGTGTTTGTGGACCATGATCGGTGCTCATTTACCACTACCATTGTATTTGGATAACCTAATAGAACTCCGATCCAATGCAAAATTTCGTCCACTGGAAATTCGACGATTGTGGCGCTATCTATTGGGGAAACGACGGAAGCTGTCTGAAACACCAATGCTACAAATGATTTCTCCCTAGCGCTACCTCACGGCCCGATCATGCACTATTTTCGCGACAATCTTTTTTTCGGCACACAGCCCCGTATGCGTGCAAGATCTATTTTATTATCCATGATCTATGCCACTACCGACCTTAGGTTTTACCATAAAAGTCACTGCAATAGCTCATCTTTCCTATGGAAATTCACTAATATGTAGAAGCCTGGATTTCTGTGGAGGGATTTCAGTTGATTGATATGTATAACAGATACGTCAATCTATGAATAATCTGTGTATTTATCTGTGATTACTCCGCCACCAAATGTGTTGCTCATTTTTATTTTGTTAATCATGTTTCAACTCATCCAGTTTACTTTCATTTAGGTGTAAATTATATCTCTTTCCTGAATACATTAAGACTAGCTGATCCGTGCTAATATTTTGCAAGTTAGGAGTAGGTCTACTTACCTGATTTAATACTTAGACTTAGTTCAGTAATTTATGATTATTTATTTACGTTGGTTTAATTTGATTGATATATATAAAAGCCAAATACCACTCACTCACTCACTCATCACGATTTCTGAAAAACTACTCAACGGATTGGAATGAAATTTGGTATGTAGCTTCCTCTAGGGCCATGGGTGCTCACTAAGAAAGGGTTTGAAAAAATTCGAAATTTTAGGGGGG
>JAGFPH010005878.1:50501-72908 GCA_018207615.1 Philaenus spumarius
AACAGAATAAATTGTTTAACAAGAATGGTAGCGTTTACCTATGTAAAGGCACTTAAACTAACATTTGTATGTATATGAAATTAAATCTATCTATTATATTATATTTTATAGTTGGCCAACTTAACTTAAGGTTTTAGAAAAATATTAAAGTAAAAGGTGAAAGAATATATATATATATATATGTGACGTCACTAAAGGAATTTGGATGAAACCCTGGGGGTTTGGATTAATCTAAATTTTGCTAGCATCGCCTCCCAATTTTGTTAAAAGAAAATTTTCAAAAAAAAAGGTTTTTTATATATCTATACATATAGCCTTAAAAAAAAATATCAACTCAACCTTATAACAAATCACATAAAACAAATCACTTTTGATGAAACAGAGTTACTTTGTAGACTTATAAGGTTATTTAAAGTTGGTGGTGATACATAAATATATATATTATAACTGTAGAGTACTTAAAGAAATGTAGAGTTTGAAGTCGAAAACACCATGAAGCAGAATTAAATGTAGATTTGAGTCAGGCACAAGGTTGGATTAGGCCTGGAGTTGAAATAGTCCTAGTTGTAATAATCCTCTACTTGAAATAGGCCATTAGTTGAAATAGACCATTAGTTGAAATAGGCCATTAGTTGAAATAGGCCATTAGTTGAAATAATCCTTTACTTGAAATAGGCCATTAGTTGAAATAGGCCATTAGTTGAAATAATCCTTTACTTGAACCAGTGTATAACACTAAAAGGTCCAAAAGAAAAAAACAAGGAGCATTAGATGTATGCTTAAAATATGTAAAACAATCATTATACAAGTTTCACTTGGTCATTCTATAATGCAGGCATTAAATTATTCATGTTCAAACACATGTTATACATGCATGGCACATGTTAAATTACTTTCTAGTATAGTTTCCAGTATCAGATTTAAGTCCTTTTTAAACAATTAACTGACTGTAGGTTGAATACATTACTACAGTGCTTATTAAAGTTAATTTTCAGAATTTCAATTAATTATAATTAGGCTATAACATAGGCTATGAAATTGTAATTTAGCAGTCAAGTTTTTTTTTACAATGGTAAATAGATTTGAAAAATATACAGAATCAACTTATTATTGCCAGTAGGCTCTTATAATAAAATGAATTTAATATTGAAAGAAATACATATTTATTCCTACAGCATATTTGAGTTATTTCAAGAGTTCTGGTAAGCAACAGGTTTGAAATACAATTTAGTAAGGTTAAACATTAGAGTTACCTGGTAAGCGGAGATTGGCTCTAAAACATAATTAGTAACTTGTCCAGAGAAGACAAAAGAGTAAAGTTTAATTATTTACAACTGAAATTGAAATAAACTTAACACATGGTTTGTGGTCTTCCAATGTGAAGCTAGAAAACTAGTTGCAGAGTGATTACAGAATGAATTTACTAGTCATCGTCTCTTGAGCAAAAAAAAAATCAGCTGTCGCCACAGCCTTTCGTATTTCATGCAGGCCGAATTAAGAGTCAACGCTCTGTAGACTCTATGTTTGTTACAGTTAGTGCAATTGTCTGACGATAGTGCGCGCTGGTCGTTTACGCATTTGTCAGTCGGTTTAGTATCGCGCATGTAATAACGGCACAGTTTTCATCTAGATCACAAACATAACTTAGTCTACAATAACAAAGTCAGAGCACTGAAAAAAATATCAGCTGATTTTTTGGTGCGCTATCATAAGGTAATGAAAAACGTCTACTTTAGGGATAAATTTCAGGATCAAAAACACCAGTTTGTAACGCGGAATGATAAAAATGTTTTTTTAGCATTTAATTAAAAACCAAATTTCCTGTATTCTGGCTTAAAAGGATTTCAGAGTAAGTAGTAAATTTGGTTTAGAAGTAACGTAACACGTGAGAGAACCGAGCAACCTGTTGCACGTGAAGCTGATTGGGTAATTTGATTAGACTTTTACTACCTGTTGCTATTCATGTTTCCAGCTACCGGACCCGATCACATCCATGATGCACAAAGCCGACTGCAAACGCAGACATGATTTAAAGAGATGATATGTGCAAAGCAAATGCTTACAAATGGTGAGTACATTGTACATACTTTGTATAACTAATTTGTTCAAATAGGTAAATATAAATAAAATATAGTATAACTAAGTTGTTGTACTGTTATAATCATTACTGATGAAATTTCTTTCAAGTTAGGGCAAAAGGGCTTAAGTCAGAAATTGTTAACGATACAGGAGAAGTATTCGACGTTTTGACAAACAAATGGCTTGCATTGAAGTATATATTATAATTTAAGAGAAGGGGCGGGATAGGCAATATGGTAGCACGTAACTGAAGTTCTGTTTTGTTCTCAGTTCTTATTGACAAGCCATGATAGCTGAGTGGTAAGCGTAGAATTTTCCTGATCAGAAGATACTGGGTTCGAATCTCGGCTAGACCCAGCAACTTTTCATATCTGTGGTTTGAGGGTAGGAGGGCGGAAGTAAAGCAAACGGTGGTTGGCTCGCTTCCAAGCTGACGGGATACCTGTTTTCCGGCTTTGGATGTTTAGAATAATTTGTATAAGATTATAAATGTGTATGTGTATATATATATATTTATTTAAAAAAAAACACAAAAATTTGTTTTTATATAACTTCGACTTTTTTAACATTGAGGTGTGACCGCGTAACCATTGAAATCACAAACAATATATATTTTATTCATACAATAACAATTCGTTAAAAATTTCTGACTTAAGCCCTTTTGCCCTAACTTCAAAGATTTAAAATATAAAATTTATAGTTTTTGAACAAATGTGTCAAAAACTGTTTTTCTATTTTTTCGAATAAAACAAAACGAAGCTGTAAGACTATTTTCGTTTTGATTTGAAAAATGTCGGCTTCAAATTATTTATCCATAAGCTAGGAACATTATCAGAGAATGTCCAAGTAACAGCTGTTAGGTTTTAATGGTGGTATAAATTTAATACAACAGTTGTTAGACAGTGATGAAAGAGTAAGCTAAAAAAATTAACAGATTGGAAGTAAACACGAATTCAGCTCAGTGTATAGGTGAAATTAGAAACTAAACGCGTCAATATTCTGGAATTAATTATTGTAGCCCAAAATATAAATAGTAATGTAACATTAACTACAAAATTATATTTCTGGTTTTTACTAAAAGTAGTGTAAAGTCAGCTGTTTTCTAATCTCAATTCGAAATACTGTTATTTGAAATACGATATGAAAACCATTTGCCTTTTGAAATTACTCATGGTTGTTTAATATGAGATGTTTAAATCACTTATTCATAATTAATCTTAGTACTAGGGGCTCTGCCCCTGGACGCTTCGCTCGCAGTTGAAAAATTCACTAAAGAATCTCGTTAATCTTTGGCTCGTTTGTACACAGGTTTGTAAAATTATGAAACCAGGCTTAAATATATTAACAGTAATTACAAGATTAATTATAACCTCAAATACCTGCTTTAGAAACGTGAGAGGCTTTCATTACGATTTTAGTCCTAGTTCTACTATCTTCTGTCAACTTAAGTTTTTAAACCAGGCCTAAATATAGTAAACATTATTGCAGGATTAACATAACCTCAATACTATGTTTCAGAAATGAGCCAGGCCTATATTACAAAATTGAATATTCGAATTTATCCATCTTTGCCAAATTTACCTTTTTATTTTACAAAATAAATTATTAAATCAGGCCCAATTTATTCTAATTCCAACGTGCTAGAACAGTATAAATTAGCTTGTTTTTTTAACAGTAATTAAAAACTATCCAATGAACAGCTGATAAAACAGTATAAATTGGCTTGTTTATAAACAGCTGTTTTGATCGATTTATTTTCTATTTCGTTGTTATTTTGTAACCAACATGGCAACCCATAAGACCCTATGTTAAAATTTTTAAATTTTTAAATTTGATTTTCTAAAAAAATTTCGTTTTACAAGAAATACAACTATATATATGGGTGTACTTAAAAATCAAAACTACACCTAAATACAAAATGTCTTTGAATTCGTTAGAGCCGTTTTCGAGATCCGCGACAGATACAAAGATAGACAAGAATTGCTCATTTAAAGTAATAGGATTTAACTAGAGGGAGTGAAAACAGCCAATGAAAACAAATTATTGTATACTCTGATACTATGACGGAAATGACGATTGAGTGTTAACCAATACACAGCTAATGTAAGACAGAAATCGAAATAAACAAGACCAAGCCCAATAATAATTTGAATCGCGGCATGCGTTGTAATTTCACCATTAATATTTAAATGATAAATAATCAACATTTCAATCAAATTTTGATATTACCAACTGAAGAAAACAATATAATATTATGTAACATCAGATGTTTGACTTACAACACAGTAAACTTTTTTTGCTTTTACCCAATCCAAAAAAAAAATTGGTTGTGAAGAATAATTACCTGATTCTAAATTTGCCAAATAAACAATGTGTTTTGGTTCATTGTAGGCCTGACCTGAAAATGGATCGAGTGGTTGATCAATATCAGCTGTTTTATTTGTAATATGCAACAGCAACAGATGTTTGAATTGAGTTATTGAACGGTAAACTTTTGTTTGTCTTTGCTTTTAGTTTGTTAAACTAGATTAAAAAACTGTTGGTTGTGAATAATCATAAACTGATGTATAATAGTGAGAAACTGGGCAAGGCAATGCACTGTATGCCTAACCTAAATTATGTTAAGTTTTTGATCGAAATCAGCTGTTTTATTTATAACGTGTAACAACAGACGTTTGAATTGAGTTATAATACAGTAAGCATTTTCCGTTGATTTTTGTTTGTGTTTGCTTTTAGTTTGTTAATAAATTGTTTCTAAATTTGCTAAGTTGGTCGCTATGGTAACGAATGTAAACAAACATGTGTTGCTAACCTTTCGATCCGAACAGCTAATTTACCTGTTATAAGGATTGGAATATTCAATATTTTGACTCTTGTAAAATCAAAATTTGTCAAAATCCTTTCTTATCGTAACTCTATTACCCCATAATAATAGCTTATACTATTAAAATTTCGTATTTGTATCACGTTGAGTCTATGTCAGTCGGTCATTCAGTCAGAACAAATCCTCTTATATATATACCTATATATATATACACTAGGGGCTCTACCCTACTCGTTTCGCTCGCCAAATCCTTCGGGGACATATGGTGACGCCAATGCAAACCACAAAATCCCTAATTTTGTTCATAATTTTTACGTTTTTTCAATTTTGTATAGGAATTGTTACGGAAATGATGATTGATTAGGACAGAGGCACTTGGATTTAAGTTGGGGAGGGTGGGGGTAGTTGTGTCATGTACATATTATTGGACAGATCGAAATAGACAAGCAATATCCCCAACATTTGTCCACAAAATCCCTAATTGTGTCTATAATTTTAAAATTATTACAGGAATTTTAAATATTTTCGGAATGAAAAGTAGCCTTAAATATTCTCTGAAAAGTCCTCTACATATTAATGAAAGTTTTGTCAAAATCGGTTCAGCCATTCGGAAGAATAGCCCGGCCAAACAAACTGACAGACGGACAGTTAAACAGCAGACAGAAAATGTAGAAATGAATGTTTAGGTTTTTGTATTGTGTGACTAACCATATGATCTTAGAAAAAAACCTATATTTTGAAATCGCAGACAGATAATTCAATTTTATTTGTATGTATAGATGTTTGGATATTTTAGAATACAAGCAAAGTTTGTTAGATACATGAAACAGCTTATGCAAATTTTTGTGGTTTATATTATAAATTACAATCAACAACGAAATAAAATCTAAGGGACGTACAGTAGTACATTGTTGAAACGATATTTAATTCGTGTGACGACGTCTACAGTAGAATGGAGGAACTAATCTAGCTCAGGAAACGCCGAGACATCACTTCCAATCCAACTGACACAAACACTTCTACTTTATAAGTTAATATCCTTTCTCCTTGTGTAAAACGGCCTAACATTGTACTTTCAGTAAACTCTTTTACGGCTGGGGAAACGTCTTTTGTCGTCGTTTAGTTTCTTATTGGGGGAGAGTAAGCCGTAGTAGGTCTCACCTTCAACTTCAATACGCTAAACTATACAAGTCTACTGTACATGTGTTAGAAAGATCATGTGTTTTATGTAATAATACAACATATTGGTTTCTTCCATTAATTTGGCTTTTATTGCTTACTACATCAACTATGCCTGAAACAGATTTGTCAATGTAAACACTTCTCCTAGACCTAATTAAAGTTCGGCAATAGTAAACAAATATTTCTGAGTTGACGCAGCTCTCCTGGTGGCAAAGCTGTACACTGCTAGCATTGAGTGTGCGTTTCGTTTCATTCTTCCGCTAGAAAATATATGGCAGCTTCATAAAGGCGGAAACTAGACGTAACCCTGACTGTAAATGTACTGAATTGCGCACGCGTGACAATGTATGAGAGTATGTGTTATAATCACTATATCAAAGCCCACTAAAGAATACAGTTGAGAGGCGACCAATAGGATGGGCGCGTAGCGTTGCCATATCTACTAGCCTCGAACACTCCTGGTATTTACCGCTCGAGGCTTGATCGCACAGTTTAAAGAATTATAAATGCGTTGAGTCAGCCGCAGTCAGTTAGAAGCGTGGGAAGAACGTGACAACGTCACACTACGGCGATTGGAGCGTTCAAGGTCTCGGGGTACACAAGCCCGTCCCTCAACGGTATTCTTTAGTTGGCTTTGATATAATACACCTGGAATACTATCGCAATAGAGGATTGGAAGCGAAAAACGGTCCTTCCCCCTCCACTTCGAGGTCAACTTCATCAACTTTGCGAATTATGCCGCAAAATATATTCCATACTTATTTGTGGTAGCCTAACTGGATTGTTTATAAATATATATATTCTATTTACCTTTACGATCTGTCTAACAATCCTGGTTTTTTCGTCGTCTTTAAATGACGGCCGTTTCGACTATTTATTCACTCATTTTCAAATTTCAGCTGTTCGCACACTGGGAGCTTTGTCACAAATAAAAACATTTAAAACACTTATACACACATGACACTTAATGAACATTATAAACATATATAGATTAAAAACACATTTGAGCCGCAGCATAAGATATTCGGCACATGTTGCCGTGTTAAGTTTAAACTCGCACTGACACGAGTTTGAACTGAACACGGTAACATATGCCGAATATCTTATGCTGCGGCTCAAATGTGTTTTTAATCTATATACAAGGGTGAGTTTTTATTGCCGAATTGCGGGAAAATGACTATTATATCTGTCCAATAGAACTCCAGATGGTAATAAAACATGTGCTGTTATAATCAGCTGATCTGTGCTATTCAGTTGATCAGTAAGTACAATGTTATTGAATAGAAAGTATTTTAAATTCCCTTTTTAAAATATTAAATGATGGACTTGTAAAATTTTAAGTAGAATGGGAAAATATAGAGTTAATTACCTTTCATTTAACACAAACCTCATGTCACTCGGTCCAATAGAAATACAGATATCACTCGGAATAGGCTTAAAAATTTTCCCCATGTTTTAAATTGCCATAAGAGATTTTAATTTTCGTTTTTAGAATATTTAGTGCTGTAATTACTAAAATCCAAGTAAAATGGGCAAATATAGAGTTAATTACCTTTCATTTAACACAAATCGCATGTCAATCGGCCAATAGAACTCGAGATCTCACTTGGAATAGGCTTAAAAAATATCCCATGTTAAATTGCCATAAGAGATTTTAACTTCCGCTTTAAGAAAATTTAGTGCTGTAATTACTAAAATCCAAGTAAAATGGGCAAATATAGAGTTAATTACCTTTCATTTAACACAAACCGCATGTCAATCGGCCCAATAGAACTCGAGATCTCACTCGGATTACAAAAAATCTTTTCAAATTAATATATAGATGTTTGTAATGTACATTAAGTGTTATGTGTGTATAAGTGTTTTAAGTGTTTTTTATTTGTGACAAAGTTCCCAGTGTGCGAACAGCTGAAATTTGAAAATGACTGAATAAAATAGTCGAAACGGCCGTCATTTAAAGACGACGAAAAACCAGGATTGTTAGACAGATCGTAAAGGTAAATATATACAAAATATATTAATGCGCGCACTCATTAACACGCTCCTCCATCACACAGGGATTATCCGATTGTAATTTAACTTACATATTTCTTATCTAAAAGAATTGGGGATTCCAACGGAGTAAACAACAACAGATCAGGCGGTTAACAGATTTATAAAAATACAAAATATAATCATCCAACAAAATCGGAACATGAAAATGTTACTAAGCGTAAACGTTTTTATTTTTGGGATAGAAACGAACTTCAAGCGAGAAAAATGTTGGAAATAAGTTGATTAAAAACTTTTATTTAGAACCTTTTCTATACGGTCTTTGGTTTTCTCACATTTAAAGGTTAAATGGGCGCTTTCGATATCGCCACCACCGCCGTCGCGTAAAGTTTGCGATATTAATCATTTTGTAAACAGTTCTATAAATTACTTTGGTGGCAACATTTTTTGTTCGCACCCGATCACCTCCGCTGGTGGTGATTGACATAAATTACGGCTAGTAAAAAAATTTTCTATTTTTTTTTTTTAAGTACGAAGCCATGATTTAGCCCGGACTCAATCCATGAATAAAGCATCAATGGCATCAATAAGTTAGTTTTATTTAATAACACGTAAGATGCCTGTGAACAACTGTTTAATCTTATATTATAATGAAATATCATTTAAAATTGTGTAAATTCATTTTGAATATTAACCTCTTCCCTGTGTCATTTTGCATGCTATATGCTGGTTCCACTTGTGATTCAGTTTATTAATTAAAAAACAGCGGCAATGAAACAAATATCTATTTCCAAAATAAAAGCAAGAGTAACTACCATAGACCACTTCCCGCCTATAAAATAATAATAAGTCATAGTTCAGCTTGTTAATACAATTAAATTCGTTTTATATAACAAAACGTAGCGTTAATTCACTGAAGTTGTGAAGACTGAACTGAGTAGTGCGATGCGAATTGGTTGAGCGCGGAAACGTTGTCACCACCTCTACAGAACAAATAAATAATTTTATAAAAATAAGTTTGGGATAAAAATTGTGGATCAACTAATTATCTACAACTTTTCCGCTGGAAGTTTTTTTTAACCCGAAAACAAAAACAGTTTACGCCTAGAGACTTTTCGTGTCACACTTTTAAAACATTAAGTATTTTTCATTACTAAAAATCAAATAAATTACCAAAATACAAGAAGTTTATACTGTTAGATTCCGTAGTTCATGCAGATAAATAATGTATAAATTACATGAATCTGTGGATCATAAAACTCTTTTAATATGTGGTTATAATAAATCACACCTTTCTCTCCCGCATTCAAAATTAACGGAAATTTTATTTTAAAACTATTCTTCCGCAAGCAACAAGTTGATGTTATAAACTACCAGAGCGCTGGCTAAACATCGAGCAGGAACACAAATTCGGCGTGTACAGCTTCCACAATAAAGCATTTTTTTTTGGTAACATATTATCAAAATTTATTGAAATTATTTTATTTTAAAGGTAATTTAACTTCGAATATGGTGAGCTTTTTAAATTTTGGATATTTGTATTATTGAATAAGAAAGAAATCGTAAACGTTGAGTTTGAGTTAAGTCGAAGAACAAATTTAGTTAAGAACAAATTAAACCAAAAATAATATTTACATCTGGACTGTCCTAACTTTTAAAGGGCACATCCAAATCGAGCCAATCCCACAGGTCATTTTCGATGGGTCGTAAAATGTCCCCCTCCACCCAGTCAAATCGAGCCAGCTCCAGCCAGCCGTGTTAAAAGAATTCTGCCAGGTACAAAAATTATCACTTTACAGGTACCGTCTTATCACTTTATATAATTAGAATAAAAAAAAAAAACTAGAGGACTTACCTAAACTGTTTAGTCACGGTATTTTTCCGATAACAGTATGATTATAATATTTGTATAATTATAATATTTCGTCGTATTATCACTTTATATAATTAGAATAAAAAGAAAACTAGAGGACTTACCTAAACTGTTTAGTCACAGTATTTTTTCCGATAACAGTATGATTATAATATTTGTATAATTATAATATTTCGTCGTATTATAATTACGAGAAAGGTGGATGCTCTTTAATAATGTTTAATGTTTTCTAAATACGCCTTATTGAAAATATGGAATAGTCTACAAAACTTCTGCTTCAGTGATTTCAAGGGTTGAATAGCTGGCTCGATTTGGATGTGGTCCGAGGGTCACCCCTTAAGCCTCTGGCTCCATTTGGATGTTTTTGGGTAGGCGGAGCAGGTAGACTGGCTCGATATGCCAGAGCCCCTTTTAAAATGGCACATTCAGAATAATTTTCTGATCATTATTATTCCAGTAATCTTGTTATGCGTTTAACATTGCCTTATTTCAGTTAAAATTCAAGATGGTTTCTGGGTCTGCCGAGAATTAAAATTAGAGTTATAACTGTTATAACACGCTACAATGAGAGTTGATTTGGAATCCAAGCTGACCTAGCCGATTTATTGTCAGCGTTATAAAGCATGAAAGGTGTAACTATTTAAATTATTACAGGTTGGTTTTGGTATAAACACAGGAAAGCCTCCAACTGTTCTAACCATAGGCTCGTAGAAATCTCAAAGAAGGGTGCAATGATAATAACTTCATCTCCTGGGGCCGTGTGACCTTGTATACAACTAAAACACGCTTCATAAGCCCTTTGAGAGTTGAAATTCATGATGCTGTCTGGGTAATAATTCTTTTAATTGAGTATTACATGACCTATATTTACATTTGAAATTGTTAATTCCCCTACCCCTCAAGCCCTCCAAAATCCTAGAGGTCTAGATATGCCACAATATTTTTCCTGTTGTGCAACACAAGATGTATACAAAGTTTTGTTAACTTTTATTCAGTAAGAAAAATAAAACAGGTTTTAAAGGGACTTTATCAACACTGTATATATAATTTTTAAAACATGGTGTGGGGACTCATTGACCACTCCCGCCCGACCTTACGTATCATCATAAGAATCACTTCAATATCTCATTTTTCATAACGAATTTCGCTAAAAATATATAACTTATGGATTTCAAATAATGTGGTCTGTTGATACACACATTCAATGCACGGCTTTGGTCAGGCTAGGATGTTTTAAGAACGAAACGTAATCCAACTCCTATCAAATATTAAAGGCAGTGTTAAAAATAAAACGACACTACGAAAGTTGGGGAAACCAACTTGTTGCCATGGCAACGCCTGGGTTTGCACTTGTGCTGAAGCGATCGACGGTTTGGTTCCAGTAATTTGTTGTTTCAAAACTAAAAACTTTCGGACGTTATTAAAACTAAATAGAATTATAAAATATTGGGAGTAAATAATCTATAATATAAGAAATATATGACGTCATTTATAAACCTTCATTCCCAGCGTTGGAACTAGATATCCTCATACAAGCTTAGTTTGTGTCGAAAGAGTTGTGAATTCTTTTATGATGTCTCATTTATTTTGATATCATTGCGGAAGAGAACATTTCCACTAAGTGCTTTGAGGATTTCGCTTGACTTTAAGATCTCCGTTCGAAAGATTTGGAGTCAAGTGTCAAGGATATTTTCTTTAAGTGGATACTTTCTCTTGATAAATAATATTTCACAAAATGTAGAATTCATTCAAACGCTTAAGTTTGGTAAATAACCTTGTATTATTTAGAATTTTCACTTTTATAATATGAACATAATTTGATCACGCAGCTGAACCGATGACGTGAGTTGAGCGAATTTACAATATTAAGTTTATATGTTTTAGGGTTTCTACCAACAATTTGGGAAATTGGTCTACTCACGAAGGCGCTGAATAGCTGCCTCTGCACGAAATATATTGGTAGATTTTTTGCACCTAAGCCTCCACCTTCGAACCACATGCTCCTTCGTTCCACTCGCAACAGAAGAACTTGTGGCCTGGGGTTATGGACTGCTTGCTTCGCTCGCAATATACAAACTCGACCATCGGCCTCGGATCAGAAGTTATTCCCATGGTAAAATCCCCCACGTGGACGTTTATGATACGTTTATGATGGACGTTTATGATGATTTTACGTTTTAATCGATTTTGGGGGAACCAAGCAGAGGTTTGTGCTATCTCGGAGTGCACAGAAGAGAAACTTAGAATGGGATACAAAGGTAAGAACATCCTGATTTTCTCTGATAGCCAAGCAGCGATCAAAGCGCTAAATTCATATAGAGTAAAATCTAAAGTGGTGTGGCACTGCCTCTCGGCATTGATGCAGCTTAGCCGGGGAATGAGGTTTCTGTGTGCTGGGTCCCTGGGCATTCAGGTAATGATGGAAATGAGAGAGTGGATGAACTAGCCAGGAAAGGGTCTGAGTCTCCTCTTGTGGGCCCTGGCCCGGTACTTGGGATTTCCTATGGGCATGCCAGAGCATCGGTTGAGATGTGGACGCAGGAGGGCAAAGACAAAGCCTGGAGGGTTTCAGGAACGAGCGGACTTGCCAGGAAGTTGTTTAAGCCAGGCAGGAAACATGCTGAAGAACTTATCTCACTAAGAAGGGATAACATGAGATGGGTGGTTGGCCTATCACTGGTCACTGTCATTTCAGGAAACACCTACATAGAATTGGGATTGCCGAGGAGAGTATATGTAGGAAATGCGGACTGGCTGAAGAATGGGCGGAACACAACCTACTGGAATGCGAGGCTCTAGATAGAGCCAGAACTTTTACCCTATGCCCTCCCCAGGGGAGGAAAGAGAAACCATTCTAGGAAACCCAATAGGTACTATATGTGGGTTTATTAGGAAGACGGGCATTACTAAATGGGAATAACTAGGAAATTTAGGGGGGCAAAAGATCTATTTGGTCGACACCAAATTCCAGATTCTTTTGGAACCTTGCAACCCATGAGAAAAAACCCAACCGAGCTATAAGATCTTGTAAAAAAACAAAATAACACATGTGCAAATAATATCCTACATTTGTTGTTTTAGATCAAATTTCAAAACGTTTCATTCTGGAAAAAAAAAAAAACAGTTACTTCCGGTCAAAAAACGTGCTTAGGGTTGTTGTATTTTTAGCCAATGAACTCGTCCGAGCGACTTAAACAACCAACATGTGTACCAAATCGGATTTAAAATGTGGCCGTTAGAGTCCATAAACAGTACAGTATATGCTGTTGGAGTATATGCGGGCGTTACATACCAGGTGTCAAAAAAGTCTGTGAACGGCTTAATATTTCGTATATAAGGAAAATTTGAAGGTAGTTGTGATTGAGGAACCTACTCTATGTAAAAATACTATTTTATTAAGATGTCAAAAAAAAAATTATCCGCCATATTGGATCCGCCATTTTGAATGTAACTTTGTTTTTTTTAAACAGGAAGGTGGTCATGTGATACATCATTTCGATGTAGAATTTCAAGAAAAAACCAACGGTGAAATTTGCACATCCATATTTTTAACCGATTAAAAATAGTGGCCAAAAACCAACGAAATCGTGTTTTCCGATTTTGCCCCATTTTGCTGTACTACTTTTGTTTTAATATTAATTATTATTCTTTTTGGATTCAGAATTAAATAAGCTTTTAAACGTATGCCACACAACTGTCTTTGGTTGAACCACTCGAAATCGATTTTGAAAAAAATCTAAATTTCTGTAACTCAAAAATTTTAAACACTCCCAAATATCGTTGTTTTTCCCGATTTCGTTGTTTTTTGGCCGCTATTTTTAATCTATAATATAATATATTATTTACCTTTTAGGTCCGTCTTGTGACTTCAGTTGCGAAGATTATGACTAGTTTCGAGGTCTGGACCCCATCATCAGATACTAATTTCACTCATATGAGCACGTCACACATTAAAAAAACACACACACAACACATACACAAACACACATAAAAACCTCAACGTGTCTGCCACCGTAGTGCACTCGGTCATGTCTATCTACGTACTGCCGGCAAGGGTTAACTGTCAAGCTGATAACGGCCTCTGTTAGGCGCTTTCTTTAAATAATTTAAAGCCGTATCATACAACCGATGCGATTGGAATGACAGATGATCATTTAAGATATTATCCGGATCGTTTTTGAAGGCTCTGTATATTTCAAATTCTTCATTCGCATTCATTAATCTTCCTTTTTTGCAAAAGTGTATCGCTTCTACGCTGGATTTAAAATCACCTTTTAAATACAACATCTTTAATGACACCCCATGCTCATTTACTACTTTCGACCTTAGGAGTTACCATAAGGATCACTGCATAACTCACCTTTCCTTTGGAAGTTCGCTAATAATTTTGGTTTTATCACAATTATATTCGATTTCATCCATAATTTAATTTGGCACTAATACAATTTGATTTGTTTGTCTACCGTTATCATGGTCTAAGAACCATTTTTTAAACATGCTATTTTTATTACACTGTAATATGTGAATTTTAAAATGTTAGAAAAGTTAGTCATACTGCTTTATTTAATGTCAAATACTGCATGTGTTCAGCCCCTCTTATCTAAATTTAATAGGTGCTAATAGAAGAATACAAAATATTAAACATTGAAATATCATATTTTTCATAAGAATTAACTAATGTAGTATTGAAGAAACCATTTAGAAAATTATTCGGGGTCAATGGGAATTGAGCCCGGAACATTTCCATTGATGTTTGCCATGACGATTGATAAAGCTTTCACGCCTTAACAACCACAGCCATCGTGGCTTAGAGGTATTGAATGCTAGTATACGAACAAAAACGTAAGATACGTGTGCGTTTACTGCACACTTTTTTAGCACTCTTTCACCCTTCGCCCTACCACGATCCAAGTGCCTCTGTCCTAATCAATCGTAATTCCCGTGAAATCAACCGAGTACACACTAATCTGTTTGCATTTGCTTCTAAGATGAGTCGACGCAGGGTTTGATGAGCAAAGCGACCAGGAAACGGAGCACTCTAGTATTTTTAGCGAATTTCAATTGGAAAGATGAGCTATTACAGTGACCCTTATGGTGAGACCTAAGGTCCGGGAGTAGTGAATGAGCACCGATCATGATCCCCAAAAACACGTTTCGAGGTGTCATTAAAATTGTACATATTATATGATCGAACTCTAACAGCCGCATTTAAAGTCAGATTTGGTCAAAATTTGGTACACGCGATGGTTGTCTAAGTCGCTCGCACGAGTTCGTTAGCCAAAAAAATCCAACTACCGGAAGCAACTATTTTTAAGTTAGTTTTTACTAGAATAAAACTTTTAGCGTTTGATCTAAACAAATAATTGTAAGATATTTTTCTGCACATTTTGTGTTTTTACACGACCTAATAGCTCGCTTGGTTCTCCAAAAACCGATCAAAACGTAAAATACCAAAAAAGTACCCGGTTCAAATTGAATTTGGGGATTTTACCGTGGGGCGTCTTCTGATCCGGGGCCAACAACCAAGTTTGTACGCTGCGAGCGAAGCAAAGTAGTCCGTAACCCGAGGCCTGAAGGTCGAGGAGCAAACTTTCAAAGCGATTTTTTCCGCTGCGTGTGGATCTTTCCAGCTGGAAGCTTAGGTGCAAACAAATTCTACTAATATATTTAGAACACATAGCTATTTAGCTCCTTTGTGAGTAAATAAATTTCCCAAATAGTTGATTGAGACTCTGAAAAGTATAAATTTAATTTTGGAAATTCGCTTAACTTAAGTCAGCAGTTCAGCTGCATGAATTAATTATTTTTAATAAAACTAGGGGGCTTTGCCCTCTGCTCGCTCTGCTCGCCAAACTCCACCCCACCTCTCTATATTAAAACTTTATTATAATATATTAATATTATAATAACGTATTATTATATACCATGTATCGTCTATTCCCTAGACCGAAGTCTAGAACACTGCTTAGTTGTGTAGGTCGGCCCCAAAAAGGACCGCAAGTGTTGCCCGAAGGGCGTGTAATTGTTTCGGGTGTCCGTAGCCGCTTGTGCAAGCACAGATCTCTTCCCAATGGGACTTTGGTTAGAGAGACTACGGTGGAGGTTCTAGCCGAGTCTAGCCTCTTTTCCGCGAACGAATTTTCGTGTACGCTGTGTTAATGCAGGTGTTTGTAAAGTAGAACAGATTTATTGAATTACAAATTAAATTGATGTATTCCTGGTGAAACAGCCTGGCGGTCGGCGCAACTCCCCCACTAACGTCAGCGACTCTCCTTTTGCCTCCCTTCTCTGTGGCGTGGTTTGCCGCTTCGTTATTTGTCCATTTAGGCGCAGTTCTAGGCTCAGTACTTCGTTCTCAAGACTGTTGAAGCTGGTTCCGTTGGCATTGGTGCTTTGTTGGTTCCCTTGGCAGTGGTCGCTTTGTTGGTCCCCTTGGCATTGGTGCTTTGTTGGTTCCCTTGGCAGTGGTCGCTTTGTTGGTTCCCTTGGCAGTGGTCGCTTTGTTGGTTCCCTTGGCAGTGGTCGCTTGTTGGTTACGTATTTATTCTATTCTTATTACTTTATAATTATGAGAAGAAGAAGTAGAAAAACTTTGTTTATATATAATAGAGAGGCAACCTTCTAACATATTTGGTAAAGATGGAGAACGGCGTGACCAGAGGTTTTTTAAAAATTTCTTCATATTATGAAAGAACACGTTAAACTGATTATAAAAACAACAAAAATATCCGCGGAAAATAAAAATTATAGAAAATACGAGAGAAACAAAAGTAGAAAATATAGAGGTTAACTTCAGCATTTTTTATATTTTAACACTAAATAAAAGAAACTAATCACTTAATACACCAACAAATATCAACAATATCTTCACTAAACAAAACGAATGAAAGAAATTACGAAAATATATCTCGATCTTTATATAACTTTTCAAAACTTTTAGTTTAAAAAACAATAACAATTATCATTAATAAATTACATTGAATACCAGTATAAAAGAAGAAACTTATCATTTCTGATTGCCAACGTTGCCACATTGAACATATGTAATAGGAAAAGATGACGTAACAGTAATCACAACATTTAACTCGTAGCGAATATAAACAGAGCTTTTGTTCTGGTAACATTGGCTTTACGTCATATGACTTGCGAAATTACATTGGTCATTGGTTAAAAAAACCAGAGGTACTAACCTATACTGTTTAGTAACAGTATGTTGCCGATAACAGTATGATTAATTTTTCGTCCTTATTATCACATTATATAATTAGAATTAAAAATGGTAAAATGAACTTTATGGTAAAATGCAAAAAATTGTACCGACTGTGCCTTGAGCCCAGTAGGTGACTCATGACCAAAACCCGGAGTGACCGAGCGAGGGCTAATTAGGGGTAGGGACACCTACCCGACCGTCCTAAGCTCTCAGCCGCCACGAATCTTTGCGCAAGGTATAACTTAAACAGTTATTATTTTCTAATTTTAGGCAGTATAGGAGGCACTGATTAACCCACTCAAATCTAATTGCAACCAATCTGGCAACCCTGTTCCTATCGCGTATTAAAATGGCTGTTCATTGTCTGTGTTAAATCCCATAAGCGATTTTTAGTTTGTTAATTTGTTATGTTATATTTGTTTTAGAATGTTTATAATTGATTTCCCGCGATCAGTGAAGTGTCTAATTTCATTATATATGTAGGAAAAAGTTATATATAGTGTAATTCTATTAAAACCTGTAGTCACGACGTCCTCCACTAGAACCGAAGATTTATGATTTTTTAAGTCCATAGATTGTTTAAATGCAAAATAATGGGGTTGCATCACTCAATTAAGTCTCGGTTACATTTACAAATTGATAGTATCTATTCCGCTACACTACATTTCCCGATTGAAGTCTAACAAATTGTATAAATACAGCACGGACTGTGAACTGTAGCTGCGCATAATATTTCCAATCATCTTGTCGCCTAAGATTACACAAAGCCCTCTGACAAAGTTAAATTCATACACCACATTTAATCAAACTTGAACCCTCTTGATTTAACTGAAGCAGTGTTTAACAGTTTAATCCTGTTTTAATTGTATTACGCACAAGTTGAACAATCACTGCAAAGCTGGAACAAGTGATTAAGTAGCTCCATTGAAAACTGTGTAAGCATCTCTACTATTAAGAAAATTTGTGTTTCTAGGTTTCTGAATTACTAAACAGTATGTACTCGAATGTGGTTGTACATACAATATTGAATTTTGTACATTCAAAAACTAACAATAAAATGCAAATTTACAATTATGTTTATATACACTGTTGTTTACGTGAACTTTTTCAAATAATAATAACTGTGTTAAACAAAATCTTTTAAACAAAATGTTTTTTTAACGCTGGGACAAGTTCGTTAGAAAAAAAAACTAAAGTATTGACTGGAAGTAATTATTTTTTGAGATTTTTCATACTAGAATGAACGTTTTTCGAGCATTTTGTTAACCGCTCGAAATCAATTTTGAAAAAATCAAAATGGCTGTAACTCAAAATTTTTAAACACTCCCAAATATCGTTGTGTGGAATATCGTTTGAAATCTTATTTAATTCTGAATCCAGAAAGAAGGATAATTAGCATAAAAAAGTACAGCAAAATGGGGCAAAATCGGAAAACATGATTTCGTTTAAACATTTTTAATCGGTTAAAGATATGGATGTGCAAATTTCACCGTTGGGTTCTCAAAATTCTACATCGAAATGGTGTATCACATGACCACCTTCCCATTTGAAAAAATGAAGTTCATTCCAAGATCCAAGTTCCAAGATTCCAACTTTTGATTACAAGATGGCGGACAAAAATTTGAAACTCTCCAACAAAAGTGGTCCTTTTTATGGTTGTGAATAACTAATTTTATTTTTATCTCATAAGACGCGTACATTTTGAGATATTAAGCTGATTCCAGACTTTTCAAACACTCTGTAGGGTATATAAACTATATATAACAATATTAATAAAACACCAAAACGTGTTCTTGGAACCATGATCGGCACTCATTGACCATTCCCGACCTAAGATTTGACAGTTAGAGTTACTGTGATGGCTCAGCTTTATAAGTTTTTTATTTTAGTTATTTTAATGTTATTAATTTTGTTTCTCCTATTTTAGTTTAATAAATTACCTGATTGTTGGTTTTAGTTTTCCTTAATAATAGCGCACAGCCAATAATTAATACTAGTGGACCCGGCAATGCTTCGCTATTGCTTGATTTACCTAACCTAAAAATAATTATATTCAGTTTTTGATCCAAATCAGTTGTTGATCAAAATCAGCTGTTGATCAAAATCAGCTGTTTTAAGCTTTTCATACGAACAGCTGTTTTTTGTGCCCCTGATCAAATCAAAAGAAATCTTTCTTCTTCTTCCTTAAGATTGACCTTCCATAAGATTAACATTGAAACTTTGAGGGCCACTGGGGCGTATCCCTGAGGACCGATGTAAATTATAATGGGATTCTGCTCATCTACAGGACACTACCTTTCTAACGGTATGCGCGAATTTCTCCTACGATGCACACAAGCTGAGAAAAAAGGACGACAAGTTTTGTGCTTGCCTATTAATATATAGATTCTTTGTAATTTTGTTATTTTTTAGAACTCTTTTGTGTTTGAATTTCATTGTTTGACTATTTTTGTGTTAGAGTGTAGTTTATTAATTAAGAGTGCCAACCCAGAAGACGATCTACGGACCATAGCTGAATGAGTGTTAATTGAAATGGAATTAGTTTAAAATGTAATTATGTCTCAAATAAAACACTTTATATTATTTTATATCTACAAACTAGAGGCTCAGACTCTGCTCGCCATCCCTTTCGGTGACATATGGTGATGCCAATGCAAACCACAAAATCCCTATTTTGGTTCATAATTTTTTTTTTCAATTTTGTAAAGGAGTTTCTGCGGAAATGATGATTGATTAGGACAGATTCGCTTGGATCTAGGTTGGGTGGTGCGGATAGTTTTAATCTGTACATAATGCAAGACATAGATCGAAATAGACACGGAATATCCCCAAAATTTGGCCACGAAATACCTAATTTTGTAAATAATTTAATTTTTTTTCAAATTTTGTATAGGAATTTGTACGGAAATAATGATTGATCAGGACAGAGGCTCTTGGATCTAGGTCGGGTGGTGGGTGGTAGGTTTTACCTGTACATAGTTCAAGACATAGATCGAAATAGACACGGAATACTCCCAACATTTGTCCACAAAATCTCTAATTTTGTCCATAATTTTAAAATTTCGTATAAGGAATTTGAACTATTTTTTGAATTAAAAGTAGCCTAAAATATTCTCTGAAAAGTCCTCCACATTAATGAAAGTTTCGTAAAAATCGGTCGAGCCATTCCGGAGCTTAGCCCGGACAAACAGACAAAATACAAGTGTGTTTAGGTATTGGATGTGTGAATAACCATATGAGCTTAGAAAAGGCTTATATTTTTATATCGCAGAAACTTCAATTTTATTTAAAAGCATAGATAAATAATTTAACTTAACAATCCATTTTAGGTAAATTGTTTATTTTATTATTTTCGCTCAAGTCGACTCTTTAGTAATCTCATCGCACCCTCGTACGGTCACGCGCGTACAAAGTTTTCGGTTGTAAAACGCGAATTCATAACAAATCGTATTCATACTCTTTATGCAGGAACGTAAAAGCGCTTTACAAAACAAAACAAACTTTTAATTGCGTAATTAGATGGAACTACCGCTTCGTCGAACGACTTATTACATCAAACAAACAAAATGAAACTTCTTCATTAAAGTCTAGTTAATTTATGACTTTGTTTACGGTGCATCGTATACTTTACAACACTTTATTATAATATTCAGGTTTGGAATTGTTCAATACTCTGCCTAGTGCTTATAAGAATTTAAATGCTAATCAGTTTAGAGTAAGAATAATTCGACCACGCAGCTGAACCGCTGACGTGAGTTGAGCAAATTTCCAAAATTAAGTTTATAGGCCTATGTTTTAGGGTTTCAACCAGCGACTAAGGAATACTATAGACTGGCAAAGCCCATGCACAACGCATTACGGGAGTTGAAGCCGACCACGCCCACTCATAGGTGAAAACATCGGATTCTCTGTCCTCGACCGGTACACATTTTAATTCGCCGCGTTTCACTAACACCGTTTGAACACACACTTAGTGTTGAGATAAAATTCAGTAATTTTCAAATATTGCTTGAAACACTATGACCGTGCTGACAGTATCAAAAAAAAAAAAAATATATATATATATATATTTTATGTAGCGGGAAAAATATAAAACAAAGAAAGTCAACGTTGTGTTCAGACATATGACATGAAATTTAGGCATAGCGAGAAAGTTTTGTATTTTTTGGGCAGGTGATTTGTTAAAGCGTAAAAGTTGTTGGAAATCAACCTGAAAAGAAAAAATATTCTTTACATTTCTTTGTAAAATGCTTGGTAACTATAAAACAATCATTGCCGTAGAATAAAAAATAAAAGCACAATATTCTTCTTAAATCGCAATGCTGCTAACTTTACTCACAAAAATATTCGCTAAATAGACAAAATTACGAATTTAGAAGAAATCAAAGAAAATAAAAAATATAATGGCAATCAAAGTAATAATTACTAATCGTACTAATTATTTACTGAAATACTATAAAAACTAGTCTGAAAACATAAGAAAATCTTTTTTCCTTAATTTGTTCCCTTAAAAACCCACAATCTGCACCTTAAATCACAACGTTGTTAACTGTACTTACAATAACGCTGACGCTCGGAAGTAGC
This sequence comes from Philaenus spumarius, assembly GCA_018207615.1. Taxonomy (NCBI): domain Eukaryota; kingdom Metazoa; phylum Arthropoda; class Insecta; order Hemiptera; family Aphrophoridae; genus Philaenus; species Philaenus spumarius. The sequence goes on from JAGFPH010005878.1 coordinate 72,246, forward strand.
GGAGTCAGACGTTTTCATCCCCACCACTCATAGGTGAATCGGCTTCAAGCCTTGCGCGACATTGCCATTCTATAGTATTCCTTGATCGCTGGTTTCAACCGAAAATTTAGGAAATTGGTCTACTCACGACGGTGCTGAATAGCTGCCCATGTGTACGAAATACATTAGTAGAATAGGAAAGATGAGCTATTGCACTGACCCTTATGTTGAGATCTAAGTTTGGGAATAGTAAATAAACATCAATAATGGTCCCCAGAACACGTTTTGGGTTGTCTATAAAAATGTATATAGCACATATGTGTTCGCACTTTAACGGCCGTATTTCAAGACCTATTTGGTCCAAATTTGGTACAAAGTTTGGTCGTCTACATCGCTCAGAATAGTTCGTTTGCAAAAAATCCAACATCCAGAAGCACGCTTTTAACCGTAACTATTTTTTGAGATTTTTAGCGCGGGAATGAAACATTTTAGCATTTTATCTAAACAAATAAACGTGGGTTATTATTCTCCAAATTTTGTTTTATTGGACGACCTTTTAGCTTGCTTGTTTCCCCCAACCCGGATCAAATCCACGTGGGGGAATTTTCTGATCCGAGGCCCAACGGCCAAGTTTGTACGCTGCGAGCGAAGAGAAGCAGTCTATAAGTCGAGGCCTCAAGGACG
>JAGFPH010005878.1:73008-88703 GCA_018207615.1 Philaenus spumarius
AGTCGAGGCCTCAAGGACGTATTGCCGCTGCGAGTGGATAGAAGCAGCGCGTGAGTCGAAGTTGGAGGCTTAGGTTATACAAACAAATTCTACTAATATATTTCGTATACGCAGCCGTCTATTCAGCGCCTTCGTGGGTAGACCGATTCCCAAAATTGATTGGTTGAAACCCTAAAAGATATAAACTTAATTTTGGAAACTTACGTCAGCGGTTCAGCTGCGTGATCGATTTATTATTTACTACAAAAAAGGTATTTATTTATACGTATTATTTTTTAACAATACTATGTTCGTAATTTTTTTAAACTTTTAATTATATTTTCATACGTCATACCCTAATGTAGGTTGTATTTACGAAAACCCGACGTTTTTCATTACACAACTTTCGGTTAGAAAATACAAAGACCGGGTGTTTTCTAATGGAAAAAAGCGTTTCATTTGTACTCTGGATGTAGTGACTATTCGGCTCCCGTCAATCTGTCAATCATTTCTGCACAAATAAAACCTAATGACGAGCCAGCCCGGCCGTAACCTAGGGAACCGATTGTAATGAGAAAGGCTTTTACTACGGAAGATCGGAGAGGGGGGGGGGGGGGGGGGGGGGGAGGAGCGCTGGATATCCCCCACCTGTTGATCTCACCCAGCACCCGGTCCTACAAATTCATTTCTTTAAACAAGATTCACACTGTAGTATATTATCCTAACTTGATTGTAAAATTCAATTCCGTCTAAAAATTCTACACTATATGTTAATTCTGCACCAGGTATAAGTACGGTATTGAATATTTAATATAACCTATATAACACATTCAATTTTGATACAACTACCAGATGGCTCCTCATCCTGCTTGCTTCGCTCACCAACCTCCGTTGCGCATAAAAAATATTCGTTTCGTGCTTATAAAATTAATTCCCAAAGATATTTTTACAATTACACGGACGTGATTTTTGGTTTGATTACAAAGAGTGACGAACAACGCATTGAATGTGTAAGGAAATATCCGGTTTTATACGATCTATTTAGTCATACAAATATATCGATATTTCATTTAAAAATTAAAACTGAAGGAAAATAGAAGAGGAAATGAAAAATTATATCTAATACTAGCTGACCCGTACGGCTTTGCCCGTGGTGGTCGGTATTTTCAGTCTTTTTAACGCAATTGTATTCTCTTTTAAGTGTTCAGTCACTGAGTGGTATTTGGCTTTTATATATATGTAGATATTAAATAATAAAAGCACTATTGTCATAATAATAAAAGATCTGAAATTATGATTTTAGTAACTTTGATCCCCCCAAACCCCTCATAAAATTTCGAAATTTTTCATACCCTTTCTTAGTGAGCACCTATGGCCCTAGAGGAAGCTACATACCAAATTTCATTCCAATCTGTTCGGCAGTTTTGAAGAAATCGCGATTTAATAACTTTGATCCCCCCAAACCCCCTAAAATTTCGATTTTTTTCAAACTAATTCTTAGTGAGCACCTATGGCCCTAGTGGAAGCTACATACCAAATTTCATTTCAATCCGTTCAGTAGTTTTTGAGAAATCGTGATGAGTGTGTGAGTGGTATTTCGCTTTTATATATATAGATATATGGAAATGAGGAAGTATCTAAATTATCGCATTTGAGGTTCAAAATAGTTGAAAGTGTATAAATACATGTTTTTACAATACTTTTTCTTGTGTAATTCTTCGAAGCCTAACAAATAACTTATGCCTACAACTAACTACAAACATACAACTTTATTTTAAACAATCAGCTTGGGTTTTTGGTTTATATTATTTTTATTTTAATCTCTATATCGAGTGTCCCGGAAGACTAAGTACGGCAAAATATTTTGCAAACAAGCGATGATATTCTTCAGAACATAATAAAATCACAATGAAAATAAAATGTTTTTAAATTTGTGTTTGGAAATGTTGGAATCCGCCATCTAGATGTAACTTTTTTTTAAATACGAAAGGGGTCTTGTGATACATCATTTTAATGTAAAATTTTCATGAGAAAAATAATGGTGAAAACCGTTTTTAAATGTCACTTTTTGTCAGACTTGGGAAAACAGTGAAGATGGCACAAGAAATACTAATCTAAGATCATAACCACAACTAAGATTTTAACCACTGTTTCTTAAAATCTTTTTATTGTATTTCGAACTTCTGTTTTCGAAATTGGAGCACGATTAGGAAATACGTCATTAAATAAGTTTCTAATCTAATCATATAACCCCTCATCATAATCAGTGTTTCCTTTTCATTATGGGCTATAACAATTGAAAATTATTATTATTATTATTTAAATAAAATTCTGCACTTACAAAAAAATATGCAATAAAAGTTGAAAATTACACTACTATATCCTCCTGTAATTAATGACAATGACGGTTTAAAATTTACTACTTAAAAAACATACTAACTACTTATAACGAAGCACTATTAAAACTGAAAAATGAGGACTAATACCGTATTAAAAACAATCAGTAAGATTTTACAACAATTAACATGTGACTGATTTAAAACAATGAAAACAGCTGATTTTTAGTGATTCATTTTAAATTAGTAGAAAACTTTGACATAAGGAACAATGGACGTGGCTTTCCTGTGTTTAACCTTATTTATATTTATCATAATACAAGCGTTCAATAGCAAAGGCTAGTAAAGAGTTGCACTGATTTATTCAAACTAAACTCAAATTAACAGAAATTAATCAGTAAATGACATTTTAGGAACAGTTAAGTAAAATAAAACTGTCAACCCAGAAGGGTCATTTTCACTGTTTTCCCAAGTTTGAAGGGCCTTCAACTTGAAAACGAAAAATTATATTTAAAAAACGGGTTTCACCATCTTTTCCCTCGTGAAATTTTACATTAAAATTATTTATTACAATACCCATTTCGTATTTGAAAACAAAGTTACATTCAAGATGGCGGATTCCAAGAAGGCGGACAACATTTTCAAACACAAATTTCAATGCATTTTATTTGCATTCGTTATTATGTTTTGAAGAATAACATCTTTTGCTTGCAAAATATTTTGCCGTACTCGGACTTCCAGGACACCCGGTATATTAAAATGAATGTTTGTTTATTTATTCTGTATGGACTCAATTTTTTAACAACGATAACAACAATAATTACACAATAGCAACTTGTCACAGGGCTGGTGTATGGACTCAAAAACTATTCGATAGATTTCACTAAAAATTTCACACCATATCCATATTATTTCTAGAAGTATACTCATTACAATTACTACAGTCTAAAGGATTGAAATGGGGTTGCTACAATAAATACAAATTAATATAATGTTTAAGGGATATACAAAGATATTAGCAATTTGATTTCTTAAGAGGATTCCTACTAAAAAATTACAATTAAAAAAAAAACAAAAACAAAACAAACAAAATATCAGTGTGCAAAATTTATTCAAAGCAATGCGCGCACCTACTTTCGGTCGAGTTGTAACTGAACTAGTAGGCCTATACATTGCCCTCTGATACAACTGTATGATTTTGAGTTTTTTGTAATTGCAAAGGTCAACAATGTTTATTATTAGGTTTTCAATGCCTTTAATATGTAAGTAAACCACATATTGACTACAGATACTGGTTGTGCAAGTTATTCTCCTCTATGCTAACTCAAACAACTAATGGAATCTTAAAACGCGATTTCCCGCAACTTTTAAATTTTGATATTTTGTACACAAAAGTTTTTATAACTTTTTAACTGCTGAAGGGACAGTGATGATACGTTTTACCACATCTTCAGTAGCTTTTGAAGCAACTTTTCGGGTATTTTTATTTCTCTAGGCTAGGACAAAACCAAGAGTATATAAAAACAAAATTTTAATCACACATTTTTTGTATATATATATTTATATATTTTTAAAGATCATAACTACTAAACTTTTAGTGGTAAGTATATGAGGCTATACCCAAAAAGTTAGTGCTTTTTATCTACTTTAAGAACGTGACATCGAACGGCCTAATTGGTTCACTAGTAAACAAGTTATAATAAAAGAATTTTAAAAACATATTTTTTTGATAAAAAAACATAAAAACTCAAAAAGGTATGTACACATTTCCCCCCCAAATTCCTATAAGTGTAAACAACTTTTTAGGTTCCAATGCATATACAAAAAATGGTTCATAATTAAAAATGGCCTAGTACCCCTATTTTTAGTAGGTAATCCCCTTAAGTAAAATGGATAAAATAGAATAACTACCCTCAAAATTAAATAGTAATCCATACACTTACATTTTATATATTCTCAAAAAATATTCGACTAATTTCACTAAAATTTCACAATTTACACAAATTAGTACCTGAATTTTTTAGAGAATATGTTCACTACAAACAAATAGATTTAAATGGGGTAGCTAACTTTATAAAATAAAAGTAAATTGCACTAAATATCTACAAACTATACAGCTACAAGTATTTAAAATTATTCTTACTTAATAAAGAAAAACATTTGAAATTTGATTACTTAAGTGAAAGGGGTGAAATGGGATAACTACTATTTAAACTAAATCAAGCAATAGCGAAGCATTGCCGGGTCCACTAGTAGAACTATCAAAGTTTGAGCTTATGTTAGTTTACAAACGTAGGCCTGGCCATTGTATTTGGATAACTTATTAGAACTCTGATCCAATGCAATATTTGAATCCACTGGAAATTCGACGATAGTGGCGCTATCTATTGGGGAAACGACGGAAGCGGTGTGAAGCACCAATGCTACCAATGATTTCTCCCAATAGCGCTACCTCACGGCTCATGTACTATTTTCCCGACAACCTTTTTTCGGCACACAGCCATCGTATGCATGCATAATCTATTTTATTAATTATGACCTATAGCCCAGTTAAATAAGACCTGGAGGTGGAAATAAATGTTGGAAAGCTGGAAATCGTTTTGATCGCTTTATTTGACATCAAATTGAAGTATCCTAGGTTTGCACCACCCCCCACTGCGAGCTTCAAAGGAGGGGTCCAAAAAACCCCAATATTTTCGGCCTTTTTTCGGTTTTTTGCTTTTACCTCCTAAAGTAAGCATCTTACAGAAAATTGTATTCTTTTATAAATTAAAGAGCATTAAATTCTACGTTGATTGGTTACCCACAATGTTTAATTTAACCGAGAAATATTGTCAAAACCTATGGTCAAAAAATGATGATTTTTACCCACTTTGCTTAAAAAGTTACTATTATGACTTTTAAACGTCCGTACCGTGGAATCGGCTGTTCTAAATGAAAAGACCTACTGAATAAAAGTTGTAGAACATTTAATTCTGCGTTCAGCAAGTACCTAACATTTAAAATTCGATCAAGTCTACAAATAGAAAATTGAATTTTTCGATCTGCAGTTATACGCGTAGCTGTCAGCAAAAAGGCACCTTCCAGTCACAAATCTACTCCACACTAATTATGTTTATAAATTGGTATTTTAAATAAAAAACTCGTCAGTAACATTTATAATAATAACTTTTAATAAAATTTAAGAAAAAACTATTTAAAATTAATGATACATTTACATTATTGTGAATTAAATATCAAAACAAGAATGTTAAATATTTTAGATTTTTGGGCACTTTTTGTTATGTATAGTCATAATCCACTGTATTTGCTAAAACTAATAAGAATTATATACAATATACAATTAAGTCAAACATAAAGTTATTAATACAGTTTTCGGCATTTAGAAGTGGAAGGCCCGTAAACAGATTCATCAAGCATGGGTTCTTCTGTGGTATACTCACCACCAACCTCTAATTCTTTTTCTGCAATGTGTTCCTCTGTAACAAAAAAATAAAGTCGAGTTTGACTTTAAATTTCGAATATGACTTTGAATTTTATTATGAATTTTGAGTTTGAATCAGAATTTTAAATTTGATTTTTAGTCAGAGTATATATTAGGGAACTTGAATCAGTGTATGAACGTTGAAATACGTGTGTCTGTAAACGTCTAAGTACAGTCAATGAACATTTTAAACTAAAAAACATAATAATACAAGCAATGTTATGAAGACAGAGTGTAAATGTAATAGGTACCTGATTCATCCAAATCCTCCACGAGCAGTTCCAAGTCATGTTCACTGATAAGGGTTGATGCTTCATCATCGGGAGCATTTGAGCAGGACTGCCCTTTGCACTCGTAGCATATGTAGGAGCATTTCAACCCTACTTTCCGGCAGCTGCATCCTCCTCGGCACCCCATTGCACACTTGCATGACACACTTTGCAGAATCGCTGCTGGAGCTGGTTCTTTTGTTGTTGTTCTGGGGAGCAAGCCTTTTCCAGTCATCTTCCATCCCCACTGGAGGGGGTCTTTCTCACGTCCCAGCCACATCTGGACCTGGTGGTATGTCCTTAAAGCGTGTTCCCGAGCAGCAGCCTGAGTTGGTGGGAGGGATGCCAGGTTCATTGTGCTCTTGGAAATTGTTTTGATGAAGTGGTCGTACCTTATTGTATTGAGTGAAGCCTGGCTGTGTTTATCCCCATAAACAGCTTCGAGGAATCTCTGACTAACTAAATCTATCTCATCTGGGGTGGCACAGTCGCTGTTAAATATAGTCACAGCCTCTTGCAACAGTGGGTTTTTCTCCAGAGTCTTGACAAATTTGATTTTTCCCTGCCGGAAAAATACTGAAGTTGTATCACAACCGCTGAAGGCATGCAAAAAAGGATGTTGGTTTTGGCAGCATCAGAAAACTTGAATTTAGTGGGAGAGTATAAAGTGTTCTCACACGCACCCTTTCCAGGCTTCATCAATACGATATTGCTGTAGTTTGGTGCAATAGCTGTGAGGAGTATGAGGAGATCCGTGTCCTCTCCAACAATTGCAAAGTATGATGACGTCTCTGCCATGCCTATAGCAGTCGTGACAATGTCTCGGTCAGCATCTTCCACTGCTACCTTGACCAGAAACCCTTCATGCTCCAGCTTTGCACGAAGCATATAAATGAGGCGCTGCTTGTTGTGGTCATTGGATAAAAACTGCTCTTTTAACATAGTAGCTGTCATAGTTTCATCAAATTCTACGTTGGATGCAGACAACTTAAATTTTCGTCGAAGGCGCTCAGCTGTTTTAGTGCTCCTCATGGATGCGTCTTCTGGATACCCATCAAACACGAAGGTGGTGCCTGGTTTTCCGTAATATTTTTTAACATAATCAACATATCTCGTTAGGATGTGTGAAAACCTTTCTTTACTCTGCCATACCACTCGGTGCAGAAGAAATCCACCATCAATGACATACACAGGGTCGTCCAAGCAGTGTAATTCCTCATCTTCACTGGTGAAAGGGTCAAATAAGTCATAAAAAACAGATTTACGTGTTTTTCGCATTCCTATGTCATCAAAAATTTAAAGTGGGTAAGGTGCCAGCTCAAATTCAAAGTATTTCTTGAGATCTTCGTCAGACTTCTTGAAAAATGAAATGCGCCTGAAAATAGTATCAGAGCTGACCGGTATATCCTCGTCATGAATTCTGACTTTGAAAGTAGCACACTTAAGGGGTGACACTCGTTTCTTCCTTTGAAACTTCACATCCTTGAAATTGCTGCCTATTATATTTTCCATACATTAAATTCCAATCTCATAGGCTTGATGACAATTTATCTTGTTGTCCCCTTACTACTCCAGTACTGATTGACATGTTGCTTTCTCCAACTGGAAAAGGATTATGTGATGAAAACCAGCCTAAAAACTTCATGACAACTGTTTCATCTTGTCGAATTCTAGAAAATCTGACATCAACGTATTGCTCTGTTGTGGAGAAGGTAACGCCACAAAATTGTTCTATTTGCAGAGACACTTCCATTATTGCAGGCTTTATACACGATGGCTTTATACACACGACATATACAACACAGCAACGCACGTCTGTGCAGATTTGACACTGACTGTCCTTTTTTTACTATTTGACTGAGACTGAAGTTGGTGGGAGGCGGGCTTTCCTGCGTATGCGAGCCCGCTCGCCATTCTAAATGCGTTGTACTATAGGAGATAACAGGACCCCTTCTTAACGACTTACCCTTCGCATTTACCACAGAAGATCCAATGTCGGTCGACTCTATATTTTGTATGAACCTTTCACTTCAAAAACTTTATTAACGACTTTATTTTTGACTTAATTGTATATAAATATTATTTCTTATTATTATTTGCAAATACAAAATGCAATAATACATATCAAAATATTTCCAAATTTATACATTCCTGTTTCGATATTTCATTGACAATATATTTAAATGTATCATTAATTTCAAATATTTTTTTCTTAAATTTTATTAAAAGTTATTATTATAAATGTTACTGATGAGTTTTTAATTAAGAATACCAATTTCTAAACATAATTAGTGTGGAGTAGATTTGTGACTGGAAGGTACCTTTTTGCTAACTGCTACGCGTATAACTGCAGATCGAAAAATTTAATTTTCTATTTGTAGACTTGATCGAATTTGAAATGTTAGGTACTTGCTGAACGCAGAATTAAATTTCCTACAACTTTCATTCAGTACGTCTTTTCATTTAGAACAGCCGATTCCACGGTACAGACGTTTAAAAGTCTTAATAGTAACTTTTTAAGCAAAGTTGGTAAAAATCATCATTTTATGACCATTGATTTTGACAATATTTCTCAGTCAAATTAAACTTTGTGGTTAATCAGTCAACGCAGAATTTAATGCTCTTTAAGTTATAAAAGAGTAAAATTTTTTGTAAGATGCTTACTTTAGGAGTTAAAAGCAAAAAACTGAAAAAAGGCCGAAAATGTTGGGGTTTTTTGGACCCCTCCTTTGAAGCTCGCAGCGGGGGGTGGTGCAAACCTAGGATACTTCAATTAGATGTTAAATAAAGCGATCAAAACGATTTCCAGCTTTCCAACATTTATTTCCAGAAATGGCTCCAAAATGGTCTTATTTAACTGGCCTACTATGGCCGGGCCTACCTAGACTGAACTGTCACGACACGGACCTTTGTAAATGGATTTTTTGTTAACATAATTTGTCTTGTGTTTCATATTTTGTTACAAACGATTGAGATAATAATAAATTATAATTGTGTGACATTTTTATTGAAGGCAGAAGAGTTTAATATAATGAGCGTTAAAGGACTCGGCGAGGAAAGAGTCGATTACACTTTTGAGCTGAGTGTCGCCGTAATTAAAGAACGATCCCTGTTTTAAATAAAGACTCTTTAAGATTTGTTCGACTATTCCAACAATCCAACAATTTATTAATTGAGCAGTGCTTACTTTATATTAAAACTGTCTCTTTATTTATATTATCATAACGTTCTTATTTCAATTAGGGGAGACGCATGCGTGTTTCTCACGCCAACAGCTGATTGGACGTACTGCCACGTTATATATTGGTATTTATTAATCCAAATTCTGCTTTTAAATTGAGTGCCACTGTCGGTTAAAATTTTGTTTAAAAAGATGGTATGTAGTGATTATATGTCTACTGTAGTTTGAGATGTTGCCCTTTTTACTTTCTCCACCCTATACGTAGTATACGGAGAAAGTATTGCTTTCGTCCAAATTTTCGAATTTGAATTTTTAGTGGAATTATCTGTTTTGGTGCTCCCTGAACCCCCAAAAAATGTTTAGTGGAATTATCGGTGTTGGTGCTCCCTGAACCCAAAAATATTTTTGTGGAATTATTTGTTTTGCTGCTCCGATTTTGATGAAATTTGGTATGTAGGTGTGGTTCTTGAATATCTCCAGGCGTTTCTTTCATTTTTTCAAATTTTTGAATTTTAAGGGGTTTTACCCCCCAAAAATGGCCAAAAAACGAGAAAAATAAAAATTTCTCAAAAACGGCTCTAACGATTTTGATAAAATCTGGCTTATTTGTAGCCCTTAATGTACCCTACCATATGCAAAAAACCAAATCTTGCTAAAAATTCTCGTTTAGGTAATAATAATAATAATAATAACAGATTTTTTAGGGTTTTTGGCCAAAAAGGGGGTTGTTTTTCAAAATTTTTCAAAACCTATTTTCATGCATCTATACAGGCCTAATTGACATGTTTGGTGCAAATTTGTTAGAAATCAATCGAATAGGTTTAATACTAATAATAATAATATATACATATATAATATTTCTATATATATAATCTATATATATAAATAAGCCAAATCCACTGACTCACTGATCACGATTTCTCAAAATCTACTGAACGGATTGGAACGAAATTTGGTATGTAGCTTCCTCTAGGGCCATAGGTCTGATAAGAAAGATTTCAACAAATTTGAAATCTTAGGGGAGTTTGGGGGGGGGGTCAAAATTACTAAATCACGATTTCTCCAAAACCACTAAATGGATTGGAACGAAATTTATTATGTAGAAAATTTAGATTATAAAATTTTAACGAAAGTTTCAAAAATTATAAAGATATCCTGCACTCCAGCTTGGCTCTTTAGCAGTGGTCCCGCTGCGTTTGCCCGCTGCGAGCGTAGCGATTCAGTACAAAATCCTAGGCCGCAAGGTCAAGGTGCGAACTCACAAAGCGAGTTTTTCCGCTGCGAACGGAACGAAGCAGAGCGATAGTCGCGGTTGGATGCTGAGGTGCAAACAAATCCTATTCATATATTTAGTACACTCAGGCAGCTATTAAACGTCTTCGTGAGTAGACCGATTTCCCAAATAGTTGGGTTGGAACCCTAAAACATATAAATTGGAAATTCGGCGTAAAATACTTGGTGTTGTTTGTGTTGTTTTTAAGACCAAAAGATGGCGCTGTTTTCAAAAAGCATATACAAATATGTGTGTATTCAAACGAAACGTTGTGTCAAAATTCCAAATCAGCCGGTGAAGGATTTTCGGCAATTTAAGATTTTCAACAAAAGAACATTTATATTTTTGAAGTCTAAACTTCTTTAGGCGCACCTCGTCCAAAATATTTTACCGTCACGCATTTTCCGACACGCTCTACTTTATTGGTACACATGTGTATATAGCAGGGTATATAGTTTACTTGACAATGCTCTGAAATGGACATTGTACTTCCTCATTATGTAAGTTGTTTTAAAATAGTCTACTTGGCAATACCTCTGAAACGGACATTGTGCTTCCTCATTTTGTAAGTCGTAAGTTATGTTAAAATACTTTACTTGGTAATATCTCTGAAACGGACATTGTGCTTCCTCATTTTGAAAGTTGTGTTAAAACAGTTTACTTGGTAGTATTGAAATAATTAAATTGTGTGTACTTTGCAAATTTGTTTATGCAGGATTTTTTAGCAATCAAAATAATTTCAATAATATAATCTATATATATAAAAGCCAAAACCCACTGACTCACTGACTCACTCATCACGATTTCTCAAAAACTACTGAACGGATTGGAATGAAATTTGGTATGTAGCTTCCTCTAGGGCCATAGGTGCTCACTAAGAAAGGGTTTGAAAAAATTTGAAATTTTAGGCTGGTTTGGGGGGATCAAAGTTATTAAAAAATTACTTCTTCAAAACTACCAAACGGATTGGAATGAAATTTGGTATGTAGCTTCCTCTAGGGCCATAGGTGCTCACTAAGAAAGGGTTTGAAAAAATTAGAAATTTTAGGGGGGTGTGGGGGGATCAAAGTTGTTAAAAACCGATTTCTTCAAAACTACCGAATGGATTAGAATGAAATTTGGTATGTAGCTTCCTCTAGGGCCATAGGGGCCCACTAAGAAAGGGTTTGAAAAAATTCGAAATTTTCGGGGGGTTTGGGGGGTTCAAAGTTGTTAAAAAACGATTTCTTCAAAACTACTGAATGGATTTTAATGAAATTTGGTATGTAGCTTCCTCTAGGGCCATAGGTGATCACTAAGAAAGGGTTTGAAAAAATTCAAAATTTTAGGGGGACTGGGGGATCAAAGTTATTAAAAAACGACTTCTTCAAAACTACCGAATGGATTGGAATGAAATTTGGTATTTAGCTTCCTCTAGGGCCATAGGTGATTACTAAGAAAGGGTTTGAAAAAATTCTAAATTTTAGAGGGGTTTGGGGATCAAAGTTATTAAATCACGATTTCTTCAAAACTACCGAATGGATTGGAATGAAATTTGATATGTAGCTTCCTCTAGGGCCATAGGTGCTTACTAAGAAAGGTGTATGAAAAATTTCGAAATTTTAGGAGGGGTTTGGGGGGATCAAAGTTACTAAAATCATAATTTCAGATATTTTATTATTATGACAATAGTGCTTTTATTATTTAAGATCTATATATATAAAAGCCAAATACCACTCACTGACTGAACACTTAAAAAGAATACAATTACGTTAAAAAGACTGAAAGTACTAACCACCACGGGCAACGCCGTACAACAGTTATTTTATATTTATCAGAATATCGCCATATAAGTTTACACTTCTCCCATGTGGTCTTAAGCACCTGGATTCTTTTTTTGTTATTTTTACAGATGCGTAAGCAGGAGTGCGGACCACGTTTGGTGCTGGGTCTCCCTTAGTATTGTAGTTATAGTTAGTTTTAAACATTCTTTTTTAAACATTAAAACTATCAATTAATTTTGTTTATAGTTTGTTTCAAATCACAATTATCACGTTTTATATTATTCTCTCAATACTTATTTTTCGAAATTATGATTGCATTATTTAACCTGCGTTGTTACATTGCCTCTACACCTACCTCAGTTTGAACTCGGAACGTTATTTACAAACTCAATTGGATCCGTGGTTTTTAACTGTCTTCGCATTAGTATTCCGGACAAGTCGTCGCAATCATTCCATACAGCTGTGCGTAAGTGGCAAAGCGCCAACTAAGTTTGGATCCTAACAACCACTTGTTGATCACCGTCCGCATGGCGATGAATCAACACGGATTGTACGTTAATGCCTGCTTCAGTCATTGGTGAATTTCCATGGGAAAGACGAGCCATTGCAGTGAAATATTAGCACCGATCATGGTCCCCAGAACACGTTTTGAGGTGTTATTAAAATGTATACAATAGTTAAGTTACGTGTATTGGTTAGTTCAACCCGATTTCGTATACCAACACAGTAAACACAACAATATTGTATGTACATTATATGCTGTTATCTTTAACTTAACTTTATCCTTCATCCGACTGTTTTTACTGTTACAGTACCCGATAGGGATTCAAAAGGTCTACAAAAAAGGTGTTTTGTAATTTTTTTTGTAAAAAGATACGGTTTTTAGGTAATTAAGGTTTGAAATTTTCAAACAGCCTCCATTTTGAAACGCATTATTGGATAATTATAATTGTTAGGTTAAACTTTATGCCAAATTTTAACTCAATCGCTCGAATATGAACCGACTGTAAAACAAAACTATTTTTTCTCTAGATATGGATTATTTTAAAAAAAATAGCGGATGTCTGGAAAACGAAACTTTTCCGGACCTATGTTTATTTGAACAATTTAGTTTTTTTTAGGTCCTCTATTATATCCTGAAGTTGTTCCAACCTTTCGCGGAACAGCCTGTATGTATGTCCGCATTTTATGTCCAATTTAATCCGAATTTGGTACACACTTTAGTTGTCTCTGTCGGTGTCCGTTAGCCAAATAAAATTTGGTCCGCGTCGTTATTATACTTCTTTGGCCATTCGTATATCCGTATACTTTCCTATAATTTTTGAAAAGAAAAATTTTCCCAGCCGGGGATCGAACCAGGGATTCTAGCGTGGAAGTCGAGTGCGTTAACCACTCACCCACCGAGACTCTTGAGGTATCTCTTGTAGAGAAAAGGTATAAAAAGGCACTTTCCGGATTTTACTCCTAACGCGTGACGCGGTTTCTCGACCGACACCCCATCCCGATTACAAAGGGCGCAAAGAAGTATAACTTCAAAAATACGACATCTGGAAGCAAGTTTTTTTTGGAAATTGAAATTTTTATGATATTGTCCGTATTACTTTGAAATTCTTTTGGGGTTTTATCAAAAAAAAAAATAAATATAGGAGATTATTCTGCACATTTTGTTTTTTGCACAACTTTACAGCCCGTCTGGTTTCCCCAAAATCGACAAAAGTGAATTACCATAATAGTAACCGGTTTAAATCCAAGTGGAGATTTTACCGTGAGGCAGCTCCTGACTTGAGCGAGTTTTTCTGCTGCGAGCGGAACGAAATAGCGCTTGAGCCGGGGCTGGAGCGTGTGGAGCAAACAAATTCTAAACATTTATTTCGTACACGAAGGCAGCTCTTCAGCGCCTTCTTGAGCAGACCAATTTCCCAAAAATTTGGTTGAAACCATAAAATCTTAATTTTGGGAATTCGCTCGACTCACGTCAGAGATTCAGCTGAGTGGTCGAACTATTATTATTCAATTTGTTGTTATTGCATTAATTTATTAGTTTATTCTTTTAGTACCCCTATTTCATATCGTTTGCCTTTATAACTAATTAAAAGTTTATAGAAATAAAGTTATTAAAAGTATTAAAACAATTACGTTTTGTAAATTGTATTGCACGGACGAATTTATCTTCATACTGAGTGCAAATGACTGGTTTTGAATTATTGAAACGTTATTGTTAGCAGCACAAATTATAGCATTTAACATTTTTTAAATTCATGTTTATGTTGTCAACGGTAGAAGACAGAACGTATTTTTTCCAAATATTTTGTCATTAGGTATTAAAAACTCGTGATATTCAATTTGTTATATTTAAATACTGATAATTTATATTGCTACTGCCAGAAGGGACAAATCTCCATTAAATTAATGGACGTAAAATAATATATTACGTTAACTCGTGTTTCTGCCGCAAGAGAGCGCACTTCAAACGGAAAGCTCCCGGCCGTAACCAAGGGAACGACTTCTATAGGAGTAACTTGTTTTAATGCAAAATCGAAAGAACTAGTGATCGGAAGAACCATCTAAGCGTGGTTGAATGAAATCAACTGAAGAAAGAGAAATGCAAGAGTTTTAAATTATTTTAATTGATTTGATTTCCGAATGTTTTAATATAAACAATTACGCAGCTAATTTGACGATATTTCAGAGAATGAAGCAAGTTTAATTTCATAATTATAATAATTCTACCACGCAGCTGAACCACTGACGTGAGTTGAGCGAATTTCCAATATTAAATTTATATATGTTTTTGGGTTTCAAACAACTATTTGGGAAATTGATCAACTCACGTAGCTGCTGCTAGCATGTAAAAAATATATTGTCATCGGTCACCAAGGTAAAGGCTGTGGATATAATTCTGGTATTTTTACGGTATTTTACGTTTGTATTGTTTTTGTGAAAACCAGATGGGCTATAAAGTCGCGTAAAAAAACAAAATGTGCAGAATTATTTCATATGTCTATTTTTCTTAAAGAAAACTTAAAAAATGTTTATTTCTAGTACGAAAAATCTCAAAAAACTTTTACTTCCTGTCAAAAATTTGGTCTACTTCCTGTCAACTTTTTTTTGGTAACGAACTCGTCCAAGCGACTTAGAAAACCAACCTGTGTACCAAATTTGGACCAAATCGGACTTAAAATGCGTCCTTTAGAGTGCGCACACTTATATACATGATACTTCTGGTAAAAAATTTGGTCTACTTCTGGTCAATTTTTTGACTAACGAATTCGTCCAAGCGACTTAGAAAATCAATCTGTGTAGAGTGCGCACACATATAAACATGTTACTTCCGGTCAAAAATTTGGTCTACTTCCGGTAAAATTTTTTGGCTAATGAACTCGTCCAAGCGACTTAGAAAACCAACGTGT
>JAGFPH010005879.1:0-51731 GCA_018207615.1 Philaenus spumarius
ACAGTTTACCAAATCAACGACAAATTTTTCTGGACATTGAACTCGTCTGATAATATATACCAACAGCATGAATTTATATAATAGAATAAGAATTGTAGACAAATATTACCCCAAGTATTAATAAAATTGTTTCCTTTATTACATAGATCGTTAAGCAGAAGCTGTTAAAGAAGTTATAAGCATGTCTGTGTATGACGTGTACATTATAACGTTTGAGTTTAACAAATAATCAAGTAATCTGGGTTTTAACTGCCACATTAATAATACCATACCAAGTAATAAACTTAAATTGGTAAATAATAATAAACCGAAACAAAATTACAAACTTTACGATAAGTCTACATTGCAACAAAGACAACGCGCAGTTGTTATTTGTCTTTGAAATAACAATACAAACTTTTCTATTACATTCACAATATTTGTTTAATGGTTGCCAAAAAGTGTTAGATTATGCTGTTGTATTAAGAACAGTAAATCTAATGCAAAACTAAATCAACATGCACTGAAACTTTTATGTATTGCTATTCCTAAATTTTATATTGCATTAAATTTTTTTAATTTGTATTTTTTTTAATGTTCCTAAACTATTTAAGTGTTAGGTTAGTTGGTAGTATATTCAATAATTTTACTGACAAGAGCTTAACTATCGCATATCGACCAAAGCATTCAAAAACACGTTTTCTCTCTGTTTATTCTGTTTAAAAATTATAAAATTGTTAAAGCTTAACATAAAAGTTCTAGTCCTACAACACACTGGTTTCAAATCGATTAAATTAAAACAAAAATAGATTTATGGGAAAAATTGTGCGTTTGGCCAAATGTTAAAATATTTCACACAATTTTGTTTGTCAATTTGTTGTTACGACACCATAACACTCCTCCATACCTTACCATAAGAGAGTAAAGGTATCATTTGTTAAAGAAAGCGAACAAAACTAATAAACTCAATACGTAATGATTGATTTGGATACGATTAAAACCCCATCAATTTGTTGATTTAGTAGAAATTTGAATGACGTTTTTGGTGAGTGAAAGTTATACAAGATTCACACACACAATGCTTTGTATGTTGATAACACTCCCAACATTCGGAATAGCGTGCGAATCACGCATGCATTGTGTATTGAAAATACTTCCAATATGTGGAATGGCATGCAAAGCATTTTGCAGCTATTCAGCACCGTCGTGAATAGACCTATTTCCCAAATTAATTGTCGGTTGAAACCCTAAAACTTTTAAACTTATTTTGGAAATTAGCTTAACTCACGTCAGCGGTTTGTCGAATTATTTTCTTGGTAACAGGATTTTTGATTTAGTAAATAATATTGTTTATTTTTTATTCTTCGTTTTAGCTTAAGTACTATATTCTAATTTGTATATAAAGTTTATTTTGTTGCAACATTTTTATTTTTTGTCTGAATCTTGTTTTGTTATTGTAATAAAATTAATAAAAACTATTTCAAACAATATACTGCTCCTTTGCCTAGTGTGAAAGTATGCACTTTCGGTACTAAACTGCTAAACGTTACAAGAAGGTATACCTTCACGACGTTTGCTCTGTGTGCGATAGTTCTGTGAGGAGTTAGTCTAAAACTAACGAAATATTTTTGAGTTTAGCCGAACTGTATTAGAAAAACAAAACAGAATGATCTTGATTGTGATTAAACTTTGGATGATGTTTAAAATATTTGGCGCGTTGTTATTTAAAAGTTAATTAAACCCTGTCTTTTACGTTGTGCAAATTCTCACCGTCGGCGTTTACAAATCCACCATCCCAGTAGGCTACTTTTCTCTTTTCCCTTCTGCCACAAACATAGCATTTAAGGCTAAACATCCCTGAAAAAGTTGTGTTTTTGGCCCGATAGATGGCAGCACCTCTGCGGCAATTTTGTACTACAAATGATTTCCGTAATTATTATCCGATTTTTGTTTTGTAAGTTATTTTGTAAATGATATGAATAAAACATTTACGCTATTGTGATGATTTTTTTTTAAATTTATTTATAAAAAAGTTTTATACAGATTTTTTTTGCTGTAATATTTTGTTTAAATCGCAGGTAGTCATTTTGGAAATACAAATTTTAAAAGAATTTTGCCGTTTTCAGATATTATTTCGGTCAAATAGTCGTATCGGAATCGTTTTTTTAAAGATATTATCATTATTTCTCTCACGTTCCGGTCCCCTCCCTCCACCGCGTAGCGCACCATCACCCCCCCCCCTCCATCACAGCCCAGCCAGCCGCTCTGCCCGGCCCTGCAACTGTAGCGTTCGTCAACTCACTCACTACTCGCATTCATACTCTGGCCGGACACACTTACTATAGTCCGTATCAACTTAAGTTGAGGCAAGGAGGATGGGTAATTAGGGTCGGTCTCAACCGTCATAAAACTGACCCTTATTAATGCCGCCTGAGTGAACCTGTACGACACTCTAGTATAAAATTGCAATTCAGTATGTCTTAAGTCAAAATGAAAAAACGATATCATATTTCGTATCATGATATTTTCCTGATAATTTTGATACCAAATTTGATTACATTTGGCCAACTTTGATCTGTACTAGCATTATAAACTTTCTTAGTTGAATTAACATTACTAATACGGTTTACAACAATAAAGCGACACAAATGTACTAGAGAAGTTCATATTTAAAAATGTAATAAATAATAATTTTGACAAAAAATTCGACACTGTATCGTTATTTATCATAATACAAACAATTGTGTGTTTGTCCCATGTTAATCGGCCGACTTAAAGTGTTGTAACTGTTTTTTTTTTCAATACAAGAAATTACAAAATAAAATATTTATTATTAATGATAAAGCGGTATTAATTATATTGCATTAATTAACGCAACATAATAATACTAATAAATAGTAATAACATATTATAATTACCATATGTGATATTTAAAACTTTTGTCAAAAAACGAAAGCTGTATTTTTTCTTAAAGCAAAATAGATTGTGGGTGTTGATTGCTAAGGTTTTGTGCAATATCTCTTTTTGCAACTGAGTATAAAGGTTTACTATTTTTTACTACTTATATCATACCTTTATGAAAACAATAAAACAGTTTTTGAAAATTTATTTACCAATCAACATCCGCATATTATGCAGTACTAAAATGAAACCAAATTTTAAAATTTATTCCACGAATTATCAGATAAAATTACTTATTTTTTAGCATTGCTCTTATGGGAATCAGATTCAATTTGTCGGACAGGGAAGTCGGCTGATTAACATGGTTCAAAGACACAATTGTTTGAATTATGGTAAATAACGATAGAGTATCGAGTTTTTTTTGGCTCAAATAATGATTATTTATTACATACTAGGGGTGACCAATGCGTGCTCCGCACGGCAACCCCCAATGGAACCTTCTACAAACATATGTTATGTTTTATTTATAATAAAGGTGTAGGATTAATAATAACCTCAAAACTAAGGTGGTAAATAATGATAAATATTCAAATCAAATTATTTCTTATATTTGATAACAGCAGTTATAATAATTGTTAAAAGAACCAGCTAGGCTCAGGTCTACACTTTAAAACCCTAACCTAAAAGCTAGAAATACAAAAATAATTGCTTCAAATTTTGAAATCAGCTGTTAATTGGAGCAAACAGCTATATTAACTGTTTTTTTTTATTCAATTGGTTGCTATAGTAATAAATGTAAATACATGTGTTGGTTTATTATTCTACGCCTAACCTAAAAATTTTCCCGACTAAATTTACAAATATTGACATAAAAAAAGGTTTAATGTTACTCAGGCCCTTATGTTAAAATAAGGGGCCTATGTTACTCAGGGATAGTGTAGCTTTTTATTAGTAAAACTATTTTTCCAATCGGTTCAGTAATGCCAGAGATTACCCCCTACATACAAACAAAGAAAACAAACTTTACCTCTTTATAATATTAGCATAGGTATATGAACTTCTCTAGTACATTTTTGTGGCTTTATTGTTGTAAACCATATTAGTAATGTTAATTCAACTAAGAAAGTTTATAATGCTAGTACTCAAAGTTGGTCAAATGTAATCAAATTTGGTATCAAAATTATCTAAAAAATATCATGAATCGAAATATAATATCGGTTTTTCATTTTGACTTAAGACATACTGAATTGCAATTTTATACTAGAGTGCCCTACAGGTTCACTCAGGCGTCATTAATAAGGGTCAGTTTTATGACGGTTAAGACCGACCCTAATTACCCACCCTCCTTGCCTCAACTTAAGTTGAGACGGTCTATAGACTAGACTACTGATTACGACAGGTGTTTGTTGTCTGTTAAAAAGTATTTTCTGTAAGTCGAAAAGAGACTTCTAGAATAAATATAGAAAAATATACAGTTGTTCAAATTAAAGGATTTATGAAAGTAGGCATATATACAGGTTCTTAAGCCATACATTATTCAATAACACCAGGGTATGAATAATATTACCCTATAACGTTACTTATTTGTTTCAAATAAAACTTATATTTTAAATACATGAAAACGAGAAATAAATAAAAAATGAATAGTGCAAAATACCATTTATTACACGTGTCAGTCATAAAATGGACTGTTTCAATAATACAATAAACCTTTTTTCAAGGATATACACTTACGGTAGGCTACATATTTTTATCTTTAATACTATTTGTAACTATTCTCTCACTTCTCTGACTATTAATGCCATAATTTAAGATAATATATTGTCTTTTCATTTGTAATTTGCCTTTAAATTTAAGTAATACGTGATGTGACACCCGTTACATTTTTTTTTACAAAAGTTAGTATTACAAAATGAACAAACACCTTAGGAAATTACTTTTACTGTAAAAGTAAGAGGTTTTGTTTCCCTAATGTTTTGGTATTATTACTTTAATTTTAGTTTTATAATTTAATGAGTAATTCGCGTAACGGATGTTACATAATTTAATGTAACGGGTGTTACAATTCAACACAACTCACAACCATTCAGTGTTTAGTATATTTATATTAATTTTAAGTAGAATTTAAATACATAGCCCTATTATAATAGTGTTTATTAATTTTGGTAGCAACGCTTACAAAGTTAAGAATAATATGTTATTTTAAATAAAATTGAACACGATAACACCTTTAAATTTCATGCTGCGAATTTCCTATTTGTAATTCCAGAATCAATCTTTTAACATATTCACTGGGCAATGAATGTTAGGCGAATCAAATGATTTTATTTATCTTTAAAGTTTTAATTCTATTACTATTACACCTCATAAATTTTTTTCTCACGATAAAATGATGAATGACGTTGTAAAGTGTCAGCAGCATTTGCAAAAAGCCAGAGAGTGAGATAAAAAAAGAAGAGAAGAGAACAATACACTAAAAGAAGAACAACTCGAAAAGATCCTAAGCAGAGTAAAAAAATGTAGGGAGAAAAAAATAAGAAGCGCAATTATCATCAATATCTCAGATTTCGCTGGGATATTAAATTTCATATCCCACGCGTGGTTTGGGTAGAGGTGGCGCGAGTGAGTCACAGCGGCACTGCACCTGCTTCGTGTCACTCTCGCGTTTGTTCTAATTACTGTAAATGTATAAACAACGATACCGACTAAACCAGTTAGGCGACTTTAAAAATTAAAAGTGTAAAATTAATTAAAAATTATTGTCTTCAAAATGACTACCTGCGATTTGCATTTTTCGTTTTGTAACACAATTATTTTATTATTATTTTATAAACCAGCAACTTAATTAAAATTTAGCTTCATTGGCGTGAATTCTAATCTTATTCCGTTCACAAATCAGTTTTGCAAATGAACATCGGACGAAAATTCCACCAATAAACACCAATACAAAATGGCTCCATTTTGGTGCTGCGCCGTGGTGGCAGAATTTGGAACTAATCCTGGGATGTTTAGCCTTAAATGTTAGACTTTTTTTAGTATTACTTTGCTTTGTCGGTTTGCTTTTTTGATTTAATTGCATTTGTTAAATTTATATTTTTAGTCTGTTTTTATTATAAATCGTGTAACTGATGAACACAGTTTTCTTCTTTTTTATCCAGTTAAAACAGTGAGATTGTTTTAAATTAAATTGGACATGTGAGTCCTGTCGGTTGATCATATTCTTTTAGTGTAAAGTTATACGAAGAGCTAGCCTCTCATTATTTTATCGTGTTTTTAGTGTCACATATGTTCAGTGTTGTGTTAATGTGTTTTATTTAAGTATCCTGCACCTGACGAAGCCGACTGTGATCGGCGAAACAGCTGTAGTGTTTTTCAAGATAATTAAGAATTGCTCTGAACACTAAATAAGTTAATTATCTATATATATATATTCATATCAGCAATTCAAAAGCGAAAGATTATATAAAATCGGTTTGGTTTTATAAATAATACAATATTCAATT
Organism: Philaenus spumarius; assembly: GCA_018207615.1. NCBI lineage: Eukaryota > Metazoa > Arthropoda > Insecta > Hemiptera > Aphrophoridae > Philaenus > Philaenus spumarius. Next base: position 6,384 of record JAGFPH010005879.1, read on the forward strand.
CTTTGTTGCCTTTTGTATTTACTTCATGCCAGTAAGCCTATACTAATGAGGACGTTAGTGGAAAATTCCAACAACAATAGCAAGATTTCAATTGATAAATCCGGGCATATGATATTGTTTAACTGAACCACTGTTAATGGAAATTCTACATTTAAGTACTGAAGCAAATAAAGTCTTCCAGTAAAAGAGCAACCAACCCAAATACAAGTATGTGCAAAAATACAAAGGAGAATGATTATTAGTGTTAAGTCATAAATAAACAATGTGTTAGAATAATTTCAACGCGCATGGTAATAGCAATGTATGGAAATGGTTCATAGATGTACAACATTTGTAAGAGAAGAACCTAATTACTATTTAATTAGTTAATAGAAATTAGTTCAAAGTTTTATTACTAAATCAAAGTTTATACTGATTTAATATGTAATAATGTCATGAAAAAAACATTTTTATTTGTCCTTAATAGTTTTGCGTCTTGGAATTAAAACAAAAAAAATAGTTTATCTCACTTTAATAAAATTAATAGTGTTTAGTTTTAATAACACTTATAAAATCTCACTAAATAATATAATATATACATTTATTTTCATATTTTTAATTAGTAGTTTTTAAATTAATATTCACAAAGTATCTAAAACTTGAGTGATTGAAGAAAGGACAGTATAAATTGTAAGATATCCGTTTTAATAAATTAATTCACAAAATTGTAAATAAATGTTTAAAACATCATAATGTTTTGATACTTTTCTTGTAGGAATATAAAGTTTTTATTGGCAATATTTCAGTAATTCAGAGCTTAGTGGACATAATTGTTTACATCATTTTCCAATGTGAATTGAAGACGTACATATAATTTTTGAAAATCTTAATTTATTGAAGCGTGCCTTTGAAAATGTTCATCGATATATATTTTGTAGAAAGCGACAAGTTCCAAAAACGATTGCTATGGGACAATAAGTGTGTATTTTCAAAGTAATTCAAATAAATATTTGCTAATAAAAGGAGCTCATAGCAAGGACCTCTTCCCATAGCAAGGTAGTGCTTATTATTGAACGAAAAATTATGGTTTTATGGTTTGATCAATAGGAACATTGGCATAGGCTACAGGTAACAGCGTTAAACTATTAAATTCTATGATTGGGTTGTAATTTTAAATCGTTCACTTGTTCGACGAAATCCATACTGTTGCGTATGCTGTAATCATTTTTATTTATGATGCTGTATTTAATTCTGTCAATTAGTTTTTGGCAGTTTATAACCTGGGGCATTATGGAATGTACTATTGTCCGTTCACAGTTTACTTTCGCAAAGTATAGGTTATAAGATGTAAAATACCTATACTATTAATTCATTACTATTTAAAGTACTATCGTAAATTAACCTAAAAACTTAAACATTAACTAAGAACTAAACAATTAACATATTTGGCATTAATGTGTTATTCTGGTTGCTGTGGTAATAAGAAGTTATAATTCCTGTACAAGTAGTTGGCAAATACTATATTTTATCTGCATACTAAAGTTACGCTTTATTTTTAAAATATTGAGTCTGTTTTCACAATCAATAATTTGAAAATAAGTTTACTATTAACTAACAAAGAACTTTTCAGATGTTCATCGGGCACGACAGAATATAGTAGCAGTCTGTAATAATGTATTATTAGAGATGAAAGTTAAACAAATATAATAAAAATAATTTAGCGTAGTTTTATAAAATATTAACAGGTGATGTAGACCAAAATAGCTGTCAAGTGGTCAGCAAATGAAGGCTAAATAAACAATACATGTATTATTATTCAAATAGCAGTAAAAAGTCATTTTACAATCACAAGACGGGAATATTATTGGGAAATATTTATTCAGGGAGTACGAATATTAGAATCATGAATAAATTGCGGTTTCAAATTAAGGCATTATTTTTAGGCAAGCGGTTGAGTAGAAAACTTGTGGAAATTTACTCCAAGTTCTAAAACAAGTTCAGAAATCTAGGTAACTATAACAATTAGTTTTATTATAAGTTTTGTTCACTTTAATGGATGTGCATCCAAACAAATTCTAACTTTAGCTAAAAACTTTTACTTTTACATTTTTACAATTTGTAAATAGTAAACACTGCTTTGAATGAAAATTAACACATTTAACAAAAAACCTTTACAGTGATAAAAAAATTTACCTGCTACCTTAATTAAAAACAGGTATACAAAATCCTTATTTATATACACATTTGTACCAAATTTTGTTACATGAGTTTATCAGTAGTGGTTTATTATCAAATGAAAATCTGAATAAATATTTGTTTTCATTAATATTTTGTTGTTGTTTAAAGACGTTAAAAATGTTTGAAAAAATAATTTCTGAAATAATGTACATTCTCTATAATATAATATGTTAAGGTAAAACCCGAAGAAATGTTGGATTATTTAAAACTTAACCCCAGTAGATAGCATAGTTATTGTCTACTATACAATCTCGTGTTAGAAATTTAAATCTAGAAATAAATTCATCAAAATTATTAAGTTGATGATTAAATATTCTTTAATAAAATCAATAAATTAACCCATTATTTTTGTGTGTTTTATTTTAATGCTGGATTAAAAATTATCACATGGAAGTACGTAATTGTAATATAATTATTTGTTATCAAACAAAATTTACCTTTTTTTAACGAAGTTAAATACTGCCGTGTATGAAATTTGAAGATAATTATCTTTCTTCTACAAATATTATCATTGTACCTTCCTTATATGTAATTCGATTGTTGTTTAAATTAAGAAATTAGAATTTTCCTTCTTTTAGTCTTTCGTTGTCTCTTATCATCTGGATTATTTACAAATTTATTCGAGTAAGGAAAAATTACCTACGTTTGACTTTGCACATAAGAAGTACCTTAACATCTTCCAACACGCAAATTTATTTTTATTTTTGGATTTAAAATTTATATTGTGTTGCCTGACACCCCAAAGCAAACACAACCACTTCTAAACTCCAACATTGATTATACACACCAGTGGCATAGGGAAAGCTTTCCCACACTTCCTGCATTTACTGGACCAGTCACCATCTTTACAGGAATATACGAGATTTCTCCACCTGCTAATTGGGCAGCCAACTCTGTGCTGGTACAGCCTCAGATTTGACCAGTACACTCTGAAAACTCTGGAGTAGATCCATGTACATAACATAAAATGTAATTAATGTGTTTCAGTATTGTGAATTGGTGAAGATCTAGGGCCACGGTGAGATAGCTAACTCCATCAGCGGCATGCTTCGGCTGAACCCATAACACTTTCTGCTACCTTTGAAATGGATTACTATAATTTCACTATGCCTCTGGAATCTCGTCTCTTGTTCTAGAAAGTCCGTTACAGCGCACAGAATTTCTGCTGCTGCTTTGCATTGGCTGATATAACTATGACCATATACCAGCGCAAAGTTACATCACACGAATTAATATACAACTTTTTTCAAACTTAAAACTTTTGAATAATAAAACTAACAGAACCGCTAGGGCTTTCCTGGTTTAAGTTTTTTCCATAACTTTTGGAACATAGGTTTTGGGATTCAATGATTTCAAATCTAGAACTCAATTTTCATTAGTTTATTTTTTTCGTAAATAATCACTCAATACCCCAGATATGTACAAAGTCATATTGAAGTTACTTCTCAGTATACTCTAACTTCATCTTTGTCAGTAAAGCTACTTTCAACTAGGCTAGGTCCAGCTTTAATATTAGGTACTAGGCATGACACCACTGAAATAGATGCATTATTTGTAATATAACGTTTACAAAAGTTATTAATTTTAAGCATGCCAACAAAAAGTTAAATAAACTTTTTACTTTTTCTTTTTTATAATATAGAGAGAGTATAGTTAACGCAACAAAAATCGACGTTGAGTCCAAAAAAGTGGTTTTACAAAATGTCTGTCTGTATGTCTGTATACAAAGTCAGAGAGAAAAACTATTCTATCACTTTCGAACAAATGTGCACAAAACATGTAAATTAGGCCTGCATAGATGCACGAAAAAAGGTTTTGAAAACTTTTGAAAAACAACGCCCTTTTGGCCAAAAAATCAGTTATTATTTTTTCATAAAAAAAAACGGCTCTAACGATTTTGATAAAATGTTGTTGTTTTTTTTTTGTAGCTCTTAATATACTCTAACATGTGCAAAAAACCGCATCTTTTTAAAAATTCTCATTTAGATAATAATAATAACTGATTTTTGGAGGTTTTTTTGCCCAAAAATGGGGTTAAAAAATTTTCAAAACATCTTTTTGTGCATCTTTACAGGCCTAATTGACATGTTTTTTTGCATATTTGTTTGAAATCGATCGACTAGTTTTATCTCTAGCTAATAATAATAATAATAATAATACCTATTAGTTACTCTCCTACTTTAATTTAATTATGAAGTCACAGTGAATCTGTTTAATAATTTAAATATGTTTGTGAGAAAGTATGTGCCAGTTTCTGGTACCGTTTATTTCACTACAAAGCAGAAATTCACATCTTAAATAATCACAAAACAACAACAGAATTAATTGTTTATTTTTGGAGTGATAACTTCCATTGGCCCGTTGGAACCTTTTGCTTGACTATGTTTCTGAAATCTCGCGTAACGCAACCTTTTGCGTAGACACAAGTCTTTTTGCGTGGAGAAGGAATAGGCGATACATTGTATATAATAATGCGTTATTAAAATTATCATAATATTAATATATTATAATAAGTACGTGAAAAATAGTGACCACTATAATGTAAGCATTATTTATTTAGTGACTAATGATTTTGAGTGAGGTATTTGTGTACGCACTCTACACAAAATTCTAAGAATAATTTAATATTTAAGTTATAATTATTATAATAATTAATATTAAAATTATTATATTTGTGTGTTTTAAGTTTTGTAAAGAAGATTGATTTTTGTCTAACTGAAGTAAGTTTAGAAAACATTTTACATTTTGTACACGTTGACAAAGTAATATTTTACATTATTTTATTTTACTGTAACTTATTATTACTCACTTAAATATACAATTTAGATTCGTATTACAACAATGGAGGTCATAGTGGAGTGTCTATTACTCACAGAGTAGTTTCTTCTAGGCCAGATGGCCAATGACTATTCTACTCTTTGATTTTAATTGTACATGACACTATTTACTGGGGTTTGAGGTGAGGACCAGAGTTGTTAGTCCTGTTTCAAACAATTGGTGCAGGTTCAAACCATATACTTTAAACAAGAGATATTTATTCAACAATAAAAAAATATATCGCGGATATGAGCAAACTGGTAACTTTTTAAACCTCTTGTGAAATTCAAGCAGCATCCGAAATATTTTTTTATGTATTATGTACAGAGATGGTTATTTCTTGTGGGAGAGTTTTGGCGAACCGATTGAGGCCAAGGTTTACTGGAAAACTGACGAGAGGCCACTTTGATGTTATCATTCTTCACACTCTCACACCTTTTTACCTGACATTCAATGGATATTAGTGTGGAGGAAATATAGTCAGCTTCCCAATCCCAGTTGTCAGACAATGGTCTCCAAATTTCGAAACTTCCAACCCTATCAGAACAGTGTACATCATCATCTGATGTAGTTGGTCGCATCCAGAACAAATACAAAAAAAAGGGGAAAAAATACGAAAGCATTTGTCTTATACAAATCTCATAAAAGCACATAGGCAAGCGTAAAAAATCACTGTCTCAACATACACACAGAATCAGCTAAAATACTTAAAGATGTAACATTTGCTGTAGGTAACCTTATTATTGCAATAGCGAAGGATTGTCCTGTCAGCTAGTAGTGTATATAGACAAGTGTGTGCGTCGAGTGGGAATAAACGATACATAATATATTATAATACGTTATTGTAATATTATAATAATTATCTCTTACATACAAGGTTAATTTGTATTACCCGTTTTTTCCGTCAAATGATCCACTAGTATTAAAAACACTACCGCGGTTTCGGACTTATTCAATAGTTCATCTTCTGGTGTAAAAGTCGCTCACATGAAGTCGTCAAACATTAAAAACTGTTACATCACATTGACATTACGTTAATGTTAATGTTAATTAATGTTTGACGACCTCATGTGAGCGACTTTTACACCAGAAAATGGACTATTGAATAAGTCCGAAACCGCGGTAGTGTTTTTAATACTAGTGGATCACTTGACGGAAAAAACAGGTAATATAAATTAACCTTGTATTAAGATAGTGATTCGGGGACCTTATCCACAATGAAAATATCTCTTATATATTGAATTATTCTTCAAATTATCCTCATTCAAAATCGTCAGTCTCTAAATAAATACTGCTTACATAATAATGATCAATATTTTTCGCATTATAATTATAAAAATATTACATAATAATATTATAATTATAATCATATTATAATTATTATATTATAATATTGTAACTATGGCATTTCAAAATATGATATAATATTTTTTGACAATATATTGACTTGTGTAATTTGTTGAACTTTAATCTCCTCTAACATTAATACTGATAAAAATATAAATTTGTCATAGAAGTTATCACTTCCAACTTGTGGTCTCAAGCACACCTAAGGTTTTTTTTAATTTTCAACTGATATTTTACTATAACAGACAGATAGTTAGGTAAGAGTGTTTTCAACTCATAGCACAGAAACGAATTTATAACATAATGACTAAAATCACACCGATTTGTATATAGATCACACTAAGCCTACATTAACACTGACAAGAGTTTCATGCTTGCAGGGTTTTATTAAAATAATTATTAGATTATTAAGTGAAAACCGAACCTACATGTATCATATAGAACATTGTTCAGAGAAACAAGGCGAACAAAATAAAACCAACAAACAATATTGTTTCACAGGAAACCAAGGCAATGCCATCTAACTTTACTTCTGACTCAAGTCTAGTAGCACAAACTAAGAATTGGCAAAGTATGTGTTGTGTACATACTTGTAATACATACATACTTGTACATACTTGTGTACATATGTTGTAAAACACCAGGTTAACTGTACGACGTATAATATAATTAATGTATGGAAATGTTTAAATAGTTTATTAAAATGTTTATAATTCGTAGCATATATTTTCCGTTTGAACTTTAAGTAATACTTGTACTTTGAGAAGTTTTTCGTTATTTCTGAGATTGCTATTTAAAATACAAAAATGGATTCACAAGCGAAACTCTTGCATTTTTGTGATACATTATTAGCTTCCGCCATAATTCAGAAAACACTTTAATCTCAGTGTCTCACTAACTGCAATTGATGTTTTTTCTTCTGCAAGATAAATGTGAATAAAATTAACTTTGTATACGTGATTATAAGTTTGATGCATACCTTATACAGTACAACATATACATAGAAATTAATTTACAGGCATGCCTATAGCTTCTTTAACAGCTTCTGCTGGACAAATCATGTAATTAGGAAAACCATTTAGGAGACCTTTTGAATTGTTTGTCTACAATTCATATTCTATTTTAAAAAGTCGAGTACTTGGTAAATATCATCTGACAAGTTGAATGTCTAGAAATATTTCACATTAATTTAGTAAATTATGTGTTACGTAACAACGCAAACCAATAAGAGAAAAGTTTATGTCTTGTAATTTGAGAGAATATGAATTTTCTACTTTAATTGATAACATATTTGTATTTTAAGTGAAATAAGTTTTAATTAAACAAAATTATATTCTTAATCAAAGTGTTTAATAAGATCATAAAATAAGATACTACATTATTTGTTTTATACAAGAAACTACATCTTATTTAGCAAGTAAGACATCTTATACAAAAAATAGGTAGCAGTTTCGTAACAAGTTATATGTAAGTGTTCTCCTGCACTTTTATAATATTTATTTACTTTATCTCATTATTATATTTTTTTAATTTTTAGTATTTATATGTTCATGAATTTTTATTTTACAATATTACAATGTTTTTACCAAGTTAAATATTTTAATTTTAAAGTTAAATCTTAGAAATAAAGTAAAATAAACATTTGTTGCATGTTCCAGATCAAACGAAATTGACTTCAGAATGACGAACACGTTGGATGTATTTGTAATCACCGAACCACAGAAACATGCACCGATCCCTAATGTGTTTAACATTTTCAAGCCATACGCCATTTTTTGTTTTTTTAATTTCCAGTTACCGTTTCAAAACCTGTTCACCGGCAAAGCGGAAGCAATTAGATTTAGCAAGAAAAGTACAGTATTTATAAGCATGCATATTTTCATATTGTGTGGTTTTATTTTGCAATTCCCGATTTTATTCACCTCAAAAACCCATTTTCACATGTGGGATGTAGGTTTAACGCTTAATAGATTAATTAACTATATAGTTATTACACTTTTCTCACATCAAGGATATCCTTATATGATACATTTGTTGAACCAAATCAACCGATTTAACTACAAACTTTCAAACTTGCCAGAATGTACCTTTGAAAAACGCACACAAGTCTCTAAATTTGGTTTACTCTTACTGACATCTTTTGTTCAAATTATAATTTATTCTATACAAATATATTTACAAACTAAACAAACAAATTTTCTCTCTAATTTATCACTGATCTATCGATGTGTAAGTGCATCATTTTGTTCTACTTTCGTGATTCTCAATGTAATGTTGTATATATTCATGTGTAAAGAACTCACAATATGTTTCCGCCAATTCCACAGATCTTATTATAAATACTTGTTTAAAGTTATGAATGGAGAAAACAGCCCTTCTTACATAAAGTACTTGGACGAATACCGGTTACTACATTCAAACATGACAAATGGAATTAAGATTTTGAACAAAGTATTTGATTTTCGTATAACATATATTTTGTTATATCAGTATCAATATGTATTGGGTTCTATTACCCAAGCTATATTTGTTCATAGGGTTGGCAATATGATAGTTATTTGGAACAACGTCATTACGGTTTCACTTTTTTACCTAATGTCAACATATTCACACAATTTGGTTGTAGAGGTAAGCATATTATTTATTATCTTAACAAACTACCTAAAACTATTTAACTTATATAAAGTCAATAACTATTTAATTTAATGTGATAAATGGCATTTTTAAATTATTTTTTATTTAAAACAAAACTCACTAATCATATTATTAATGTTAAAATATTTTATCATCGTTATGAACAATGTTTTAATATCCCATACAATAGAGGAAGTGTTCCAAAACCGACATACCATTTTGTTTTTGGAGTATTTTGAAGTATTTTAGTGTAAAATTTAAAATGTTAATTCTTGAATGTATACTAAATTTAGTATCTAGTAACTATTTGAGCTCAAAACTCTCAGAAGAATATTAAATCTCTAAAAAACGTAATTTTTATAAACATGAGTCGAACTACGGCATTTCGAAAATGGGTTCCAAAACCGACATACCCGTATTCCCAAGGAAAACATGACAAATAATAGACCTAACATTTATTGTAGCAATAATATTTATTTATATATGGTGATTAAATACAATAGTTAAAAGCAGTGTTATATTAGAAGGTTTAAAACTTAGTCTATTATTTACAATAATCACAGATGTAAATATCCTTATCTGCACCTGCACATAAATTATGGGCCCATTGGTTGCACATAACACATTGAACCCAAAGCTCCCCACTGTGATCTTCGCAAAAATGTCTTTCACAAAAAATACATTCAGCATCTGCATTATCCGGAGCAGTAGATTTTAGTTGAGGGTCATCAATGTCTTCGGATGAACTGTCGTCACCAGAATTTGTTAAAACTTGGTTTCTATTGAGTTTAATTGCCTTAACACTTTCGAAATTCAGTCTTCTCTTTTTCGTGCCTCTAGAAACACTGTCACTATTTGACACCCTTTTTTGTTCTTCAGTTTTATTTTTAGAATCTATCGATTGGGTCAAATCTTTTTTATATGGCGAAGATGTTATGATGGAAGAAAATGTTGCTTTACGACCTCTGGTGGAGCTTCTCTTTTTAATTGTTGGGACAGGAACAATTTGAAAAGGACTGGTTTCGTAAGAAGTAGATGGTCTTGCATGAAATGGAGATATTGCGATGGGAAGCTTGGCAAGGCTGGAAGTTGGACTTTCTTGCTGTTGTACATCCAATTCTTTCTCCAGTCGGTCTACATGAGGTTCTTGAGAAGAGTGACTGCCGTGTTCTTCTTGACCAGAAGGAAGAAAGTCAGCGTCTGTAAACAAATGTCTGTTTAATGGATACAGACCAGTTGCTTTAAATCCGTTGACCGCAATTTCTGCTGTTTGGCACCTCAAGTAGGCTTTTCCCAGCAGTTCTGCTATGTCATACTGAGAGACTGGCTTCCCGCTGGACCTCATCCACTGTCTAATTTCTTCAGAGTAGTAACTCTTTAAAGGACCCATAAAACTCTTGTCTAGTGGTTGAAGCTTATGGGTCGAGTGTGGTGGCAGTGAAATGATTTTAACATAGTTTTTCCTAGCTAAATCTATCAATTCAATGTTGCGTGTGTGGCTAAAATGTCCATCTAAAAGAAGCAAAATTGGATCATTCTCTGATGGTTTTGTTTTTGCAACAAAATGCACAAACCATTTCGTGAATAAATTCATTTGAACCCACCCAGATGGATGTGCTACTCCAATGGAACCGTGAGGAGCACCTTTCATCAACAAGTCAGACATATTTTTACGGGGGAAAATGAGCATAGGTGGTATAAACATACCAGCAGCACTCATGCAACAAATTAGAGTCACTAGAGAGCCTCTTTCTGCCGAAGTAATAGCACCTATTTGACGTTTTCCTTTTTTACCGATAATTTTGGGAACTCTACTCTGCACAATGCTGAGACCAGTCTCATCTACATTAAATATTCTGTCCGGTGGATAGCTATGTTCATCAAAACAAGCTTCCAATAAATCAAAATATTTGCAGACATTATCTCTGCTGAAGCCTCGTGCTCGTGCAACTGACGTTCCAGTTGGCGTTCGTAGTGACAACTCAGGATGACGACGTAAGAATAATTTCATCCACTTTCTACCTGCCATGATATTGTTGAAAGGATGGGTCAGATTATTTTTTATAGCTAACTGTAGAGCCATTCGTCGTAAATCTGTCCTAGATAAACCATAAAACGTTGCTTCCATTGTGAGGCAATAACGAACTAATTCAATTTCTAGATCGAAATTCAAAACTGGAGGTCTCCCGTGTTTTGTTATGGATGCCTCTTCTGGAGACCCATACTTTTCGTTAGCCAGTCTACGTAAAGTAGCTTGTGGAACTTTAAAGGTCTTCGACGCTTTAAGCCAGCCCATTTCTTTGTTCCGAACAGCTTTTATAGCCAAAGTCATATTAGCAGGTTCCCATTTCCTAATTTTGGCTCCTTTATTATTTTCTGGAGGCATCTACAACAGATTGTTACAGACTAATTAATTGTAATAACACTGTTAAATGTGATTAATGATCATTAAATGTAGTATAATAACGTTTTATTAAACAAACGTAGATTTATTCAACCATAAATAAATGTAGGTATGTCGGTTTAGGGAACCCACTAATGACGGTATGTCGGTTTAGGAACCTCATAAGACGTATGTTTGTCCTCAATTAAACAAACACTGGTTAACATAAAAACAAATTGAAATATATATTTTGAATCCTTATTAAACCTAGAATAAGAATATATATATATAAATAACTACTCACCGTTCCAAAAAAAGTAACGAAGCACTATTCTAAAGCAGTATAAAGTTTTGAAATGTGTTGAATAAAACAAACGATCACTAGGTTGTAGGCACGCAATGAAATATGGCTAACTCTGTTTGCAAAGCATCATGGGACTTGTATGAACACATTTTAGCCGTTACCGGTAGATGGTAGCACTTACCAAACAAGATACCTTGGTATGTCGGTTTAGGAACCCTATGTCAGTTTTGGCGCACTTCCTCTACCAATGTTTAATGTTTACAGAACCAGAAGCTAAAATCTCTTATCTTTAAATTTCCAAGCTATAAACTAAATGACACAATTCGTTTCCAGGTAAGGTTACTATTATTGTTTAAAAATAATTTAATTGTATACACCAGGTAAACAAATAATTTTTAAGGTGCACTTATAACCTACAATCTGCATAATCCACACTTTTTTAATCATTAATAATTTAATTTAAAGTAAATAGTTTAGCTTTTCCATAAATGTACCCCTAACCACAAGCATACGTGCCTCTGGTGTGGTAATACATGCTGATGTATTTAAATTATGTCACAGATTGACATTTTGGTTCATCAACTTCGTGTGTTGGATGCTCGAATAACGCCTTTTAGATTGTGTGTCGTCAACAGAGAACTCTTCCTTTCTGTAAGTTTGACTTTCTGTAAGTTTGAATATATTGGAAATGTTTAAAGTTTTTAAAGAAGATCTAACAACTGCTAATCTTCAAAATGTATTGTAATTAATAAATGTATTATGGTTTAAAATATTGTATACTTATTATTTAATTACAGTTTCAAGTGTTAGTCATTAAATATCTATCATAAATATGTTTTTTTAAATGTATCTGTAACTGTTACAGATATTCTCGCAAATTATTTCCCACGTCATTGTCATAGTGCAGTTGTCATCTCAGATAAAGGCAGTGCTGAAAGTAATCAACTAGGACCAGCAAGCTTTGTGTGTACTTCATTCGATATTTTAAAGTGGTTTACGTAATAGTTTCATGAGTGTGTATATTTCTGTATCATATTATTCCTGACAGGTTAGATTGTTTCAGTAATGATTGAATAAATTGTTAACTAAACTATTTTACCTAAATTATAAACCAGTTTTGAAATTATTTCTACAATATTTATTTTTACTTAATTTGACTAGCTTTGGTACCTGGAACAGGGGTGTAAACATATTATTATATCCGAACTAATGCATGAGTATGTAAATTTTGTTTAAATTTGATTTGAATAGGCTTATTCAAAATAGGCCTATAGTTGCTTTTTGGTATAAGGGCAAAATATTTGGAACGGTTAATGTTGCCTAAATAAATATTCCATTATTGGGCATAAATAATGGAAATACAATTTAAAATACGGCAAGACACGTTCTGCTAAAGTGTTGTTTTAGGGAAGAAAACTTTCCAGGGAAATAATTGTTTCCATATAGTGTATTTGTCTACATACCAGGTGTCTTAAAAGTCCTACACCCCCTATTATTTTTTTTTTATTAATGTAAATAAACAGATTTGCTTTGAGGATTGTTAACATGAACAAAAATAGAGTTTTTTGTGTATTGTAAATTTCAAATCCTCCCGCGAAAATGGGTTTTTTTGCGGGTAAGTCGAACATTTTAAATGAGAACTCCTATTGAGTGACACCTCATTTTAAAGGTATTGATAAAAGAAGAAGATTGGCTCAAACCGGAGGTCTGTATGTTGACTCTATCCAACATAATGGCCAAACAAAGATATAACCTTTCCCCATTTAAATAACATCTAAATGTTAAAGATGACACATCTGTTATTTTTGTATGCATAGAGTTTTATATCTCTTGTACAATTTCAAAAAATAGACAACGAGTATTCTTTAAAAACAATGTGAAATCAAAACTAAACTGTGTAATCTGCAAAAAGGAAGAGTAGAATAAAGTTTGCATATTGTGTATTTTTTATTAGCAGTTTGATATTTGGATGATATTTTTTAAACTTGATAGGATAAGAATAGGTAATGTTTCTTTTTTTTTATTTCAGAATAGCGAACAACGATATAAGGTAGATCTTTTATTGTTTGGTAAAAATGTCCAAATTTTAATTCATTAGAATCATTTTTAATGAGAAAATTAATCAAATGAAGGAGAACCATGTTAAACTCCCCTTACACCAAGTATAACATGATAATCAATTTCAATAGGTTAGTGTTATTAACCAACCATAATTTTCTTGCAAACAAATATTTTTCTAGTGTTATTTTTATAAATGTTTACATATCTTCTGTATTCCTTCACTTTACGTCATATTTCGTTCACTTTGTAATATACTAAATATTTTAAATATAACTGTAGAGTAATTGTATCTAAGTATGGTGGTCAGAGAATAACAGGGAATAGTTGTGTGCAAAGTACCTTCCACCTTGTAATAACAATAACAATAATATAATTAAAGTAACAGTATGGATTAGTTATTGTAGGCAAGTCTGGACGTACTCAAACATATTCGATTAGTTTATCTTCTTTCCTTCGTCTTAATGTAATGTAGAATTAGTAAGATTAGGACCAGCAGAGACTTGGAATCCGAACTCACTGATTACTGACAGTGTCTAAGACTGGTCTTATTTTGTTAAGTCTATCATGACCATTCTCACCACGAGGCTCATGAGCTCATCGTCATTGAAATGGAGGAATCGCTTTATGTATTCAAATTGATTGACTGACAATGTCTCAATAATAAGTTTATTACCGAGAATATCATTCCAGAATTTTCTAGAATTAGTAACATGACCTAAGGACATCATAGTACAAATTCCCAGAAACTTTCTAATTTCTGTTTTATGCAGAATAGATGGTTTGTTCGGGTTTAACTGTACATTATATTTGTGTGACTCTTGACAATCTTATCCAATAAATCTTGCAAAATAAATATGCAAAGGAGTTTCTAAATCCAGAATATATTGTGGGAGATCTGTTTTCCCTAAAAAAAACTGTACTCTTCACTAGGCCTAACTATTGTGTTTCCACAGTAATTTAGGTGTACGTGACTTTGTTTTCTTTGTAGGTGGAATTGATTCGCTAGCTCGTCTGTTTGTAAATTTTGTTTCCTAGACCTACGTTCTCTTACCTTTTCCATATGCCTAGATGTTGAAGGTTGAGTTTCTTCATAAGGAGAAACGTTTTGTAAATCCGACTGAATAATGTTGAGTTTCGCGAATAAAGTAATTCATTTCCGAACGACCAGACAATTTAACAATTGCCACTAAGCTCATTAGTTAGTATTATAGTAAAAATAAGAAACAATCTATATTTAAATGTTCTGTGGTACAGTACCTTTGACAATGTCCTGATCACAAGCTGATATTCTTTTGTCTGTTCACGCACTATTATACACACTCGGTAAAAATGATTAGTAGTTCACAAAAGTTTCATATGCTAGCATATATTTCGTTGCACTTGACACTTCCGAAGTACAATTATTCAAACATAGATGATAATTGTAATAAATAATGATACATATATACATAAAATAACCAAAAAATGAAAACCTTCAATTACATTAGATACATGTTTAAGCTCGTTAGACATGAACGGTATAAATTAAATTCTCAATAATATTATATCACGACTTGCGATTGTAGCGTTGGTAGTAATGTCCAATATTAATAAAACTGAAATAATGGTCTATTTGCGTAAAGTTGCGGCCACAATGGCAAAACAAGCGATGAAACTAATTCATTCCTTTGTCTTATCTCAGTTATCTACATTTTTAATATTCCTAATCAAAGAACAAACATTCCCATTTGTAAAAACAAATTAGTTTCATTGGATTGCTTCTGAAAGCATACCTCAGTTAAGTAAAAGCTACTACGGAATACATATCACAAGAATATGCTGATATGCGTGTATGGTTTTTTTGGATGGTAATGCTCTTGCCGCCAGAAGAAAATATGAACGTCGCTTCCCGAATGGCCGGATTCCTTTTACAAGAGAGTTCTCAAGATTGCATCAGCTGCTTGTGGAATTAGGTACCGTACACAAAAAGCGTCATGAAATAGGTGCTGCTTATTGCGTAGTGACGACGGACGAAGCAATCATTGATGCTGCTCACAACAATCCAGGAGTAAGTACTAGAGCCGTTGCTAGAGGTATTGGCATTTCTAATTGGAAAGTTTGGGATGTCTTGAAAAAAAACTCCATTCATTTCATTTGCATCCTGTTCAAGCTTTAGAAGAAACTGACTTTGGCCCGAGAGTTCAGTTTTCTCGGTGGTTTCAGTGACATGGAGCAGTATGGTTTCTTTAAAAAGATTGTGTGGACCGATGAATCGTCGTTTACTAGGGAGGGAGTTTTTAATTGTCACAACATGCATCACTGATCAGAACAAAACCCTAGAGCTACGAAGGAAAGGGCGTTTCCGAGTTAATGTCTGGGCTGGAGTCATAGGGGACCAATTAATTGGCACACATATCTTTGAAGACACATTAAATGGACCAATTTACTTAGATTTCTTTCCACATACCCTACCTACCCTCGTAGGAGGACTAGATCAAAATCAAAGAGATAATATAATATTTCAGGAAGATGGCGCTCTTCCCCATTTCACTAACGAGGTAAGAGATTGGCTTACTCTCAACTACCTTACGTGGAATGGACGATGTGGACCCGACGCGTGGCCAGCCAGATCTCCTGATTTTACGCCCATGGACTTCTTTGATAAGGGGTTTCTAAAAAGTTAATTATTCACTACAGCTGTAGACAATGAAGAAGAGCTGAGAAACCGATTAACAGTAGCTGTAGAAAAGTTGAGATAATTATTGTCTTTTAAAGTTGCAGTTGCTGCAATGAGAAGAAGGTCACGATCATGCATCGGCAGTTTGAACAAGACTTTTAAGTTAATAAAGGTACAGATTTTTAATGACTAGTGCCTCTTTTTGTGTGTTTTCAGTCGAATTAAATACGTTATGTGTTTTACAAAATTTCAATAAAATAAATTTGAATTACGAATAAATGGATTTGTTATCGTCCATAATCAAAGGTTAGTTTTTTAAAATTATTATTATTAAAATCTAAGCTGCCACCATCGGCCAATGGGCCTGTGCGTTCAGATCTAAAGACAGCTGAAGTACAGATTCGTCATTAGTCACGTGGGCCGGCCAGTGATGACCGCTCTTATCAGTGCCGGCAGCCGGAATCGAACCTGCAAAGTCCGACTCCGAAGTCCAGCTACCCTAGTATTATTGGTATTGGTATTTCATCATAAACTGGTCAATAATTATGTTTAACGCCCATTGCCGCCCCTTAGGCGAATAGGAAAGTTTACTTCTAGTACACCAATTTAAAGCTTAAGATGTGGGTAATTTTTTTGTGATATTTGAAAGTTTGTCGTATGACGCATAAGACAAATTTCTTAAGTAAGTTGTAGGGCCTTTTTCTTAATTTTTCAAAATATTTTTTTACAAGGCTTTAAGAGGGCTTGACTGTAACAAACTATACTTAGTATAGACCATTTCTAATAGAAAATGTTGTGCACTTTCCAAAAAATAATTATAAAAAGTGGCAATATATTTGGTAAAAGTTGAGAAAAACGAGATTTTCAAGGGCAATGTCAGGAAATTTAAAAAACATACTGTTTCTGGAAGGTGTCCGAATTGCGTAGATTAGTTGCAATTTGCATGCATACTAACGCCTTGAAATTTTTGACACTGACTACCAAACACTCTGTATAATTAAAATGTAATATTCCTCGCATCAAAACTAAAAAGAAAGATTTAATTTATATTATTTTTGTACACATCAAAAGTGCCTTTAAACAGACGGGTTATTAAACATTATATAAATTTGTTTGATGTCATACTGGATCATCTTTTCCAGAGTAAAAGAAAAAATTAATTACATAATATAATATATGTAGGAAAATACACTAAATGGAGACACTCATTTCAATGGAAAATCGTCTTCACTATAAACACAATTTACCAGACGTACCCTCTTGCTCTTTTTAATTTGCACTTCCACCAATTAGGCCGGTTATAACTATTGTATCTATATATATATATATATAGGCATATTCAAAGAAAATGAACCAAAACTTACATACTCGTGTTTATATTACTTCAGGGATAATAAATAAATGTACTCACCTGCAATGATCCCAAAGCAAGTAAAATTTCAAAACTGGTTCACAAATTAAGTACAAGAGTTTAATTAACAGTTTAATAAAACATTTCTGTAACAATCTCAACTAACATTAATTACATAATACAGAAATATACACAGTCATTAAACTATCACGTAAACCACTTTCAAATATTGAAGGAGTTCACGAAGCTTGCTGGTCCTAGTTTAATGCTTTCATCACTCCCCGAATTTGAGATGACAACTGAACTATGACAATAACGTGGGAAATAATTAGCGAGAATATCTGTAACAGATAAAGATAATTCTTTAAAACTTTGGTGTGTCGGACAAGTGATAACGAACCTTCAAAACATTAATTGAGCAGTAAATTACAATTATTTTAAATTATAAAACAGTCAACAATACCGATAAATTTATCTGCATACCAGCTGTTAGATCTTCAATAACTACTTTAAAAATATCTGATATTTACTTACAGAAATGAAGAGTGCTCTATTGACAATACATAATCTAAAAGGCGTTATACGAGCATCCAACACACGAAGTTGGTGGACCAGTGTACAAATCTGTGACATAATTAAATACGTCAGAATGTATAATCATACCACAGGCACGTATGCTTACAAAAAGGGGTACATTTATGAAAAGCAACACTATTTAAAGAAATTAAAGTCGAAAAATGTGTGGATTAGGCAGGTTTTAGGCAAATATTATAAATGTACAAGTGAATCTTTAAAAAAATTTCTTTACGTGGTAGATACAATTTTAAAATTATATTTTCAAAATGATAACAACCTTACCTGCAAACGAATTGTGTCATTTAGTTTAAGAGTTGTAAATCTAAAGATAAGTGATCTTAGCTTCTGGTTCTGTAAATATTGAAAACAAATTTTGGTATTTTACGTTTATTAAAAACATATTCATAACCATGATAAGGTATTTTAACATTAAAAACTAAAGTAGTGGGTTTCAAGAAAATAGATAAATAAAAATATCATTTATCTGATCATGTTAAAAAGTAAAAAAAAAATGTGAATAGGTTAAATAGACTTATGTACATTTTCTAGATAATAATACGCTTACCTCTATAACTTAAGTGTGTGAATACGTTGAAACAACAAAAACAAGTGCTAAAATACTGATGTTGTAACCCATAATTATCTTATTTCCAAGCCTTTGAAAAAATATAGCTTCTGTGATACTAGTTAATGCATACTGATATTGAAAGAGCAAAACATAGGTTATACGAAAATCAAATGTTTTGTTTAAAATCTTAATTCCATTTGTCATGCTTGAATGCAATAACCGGTATTTGTCCAAGTGCTTTATGTAAGAAGGGCTATTTTCCCCATTCAGAACTTTAAGCATGTACTTATAACAAGATCTGTGGAATTGACGGAAACAGATTATAAGTTCTTTACACATGAATATATACAACTTCATATTGAGAATCACGAAATTAAAACAAAATGTTTCAGTTACAAATCGATATACAATTGATACATTAGAGAGAGTATCTGCAGTATCGATTTGTGTACGTTCTACACATATATGCATACCATAATTTAAAATTTGAAAAACTAATGACAGAAAGAGAAAACCAAATTTAGAGACTTGTGTGCGTTTCTCAAAGTTACATTCTGGCAAGGTTGAAAGTTTGCGGTTAAATTGATTGATTTGTTTCAATAAAGTTATCATATAAGGATAGCCTTGATGAGAGTTAAGTAAAATTACTATATAATTAATTGCTAAAAATAGCGTTCAACTTTTATTCCACAAGTCGATTGTTTGTCCAAATGCAATCAGCAATCGCCAAACAAAACAACAAAATACGAAAATATTCATGCAGATAAATAGTGTACTTTTCTTGTTCAGTCTAATTGTTTCTGGTCTGTCGTTGAACAGGTTTTGAAACGGTAACTGTAAATTAAAAAAACAAAAAATGGCGTACGGCTTGAATATTTTGAACACATTAGGGATAGTTTCATGTTTCAGTGGTTCGGTGATTACAAATACATCCAACGTGTTCGTCATTGCGAAGGGAATTTAGTTTGATCTGAAACATGCAACAAATGTCAGTTGTAATTTATTTATGTGTTTTCGATATTTAACTTTAAAATTATAATAATTAACTTGATGAAAATATTTTTTACATTTATATATATTATAAATATGCAGGCAAACAGTTACACAAAAAAAATATCCAAATCATACCTGTAACAACTTTTCATTAGATTAAATACTATTTTAATAATTAAATTGTGTTTAATTCGAACTTATTTAACTTAAAATACAAATATGTTATAAATTGATATGAATAAAACTACAAAACCCAAATTACCTCAAAATACTAGGCGTACTCTTTTCTCCTATTGTTTGAGCCCGTTGTGACGTAGCACACAGTTTACCAAATCATCGTCGATTTTTTTGGATATTTAACTTGTCTGGTGAACCTGTGACCTTGTCTGGATATTTAACTTTATTTTAGAGAATAGAATATGAATTGTAGACAAATATTATTCTTTAAATTGTTTCCTTTATTACATGGATCGCTAAGCAGAAGGTGTTAAAGAAGTTATAAGCATGTCTGTGTATGAATTGTATAATATGAAGTTTTTGTCCAACAAATAATCACGTAATCTTGGTTTTAACCCTCACATTAATAATATAACCCATACCAAGTAATAAACTTAAATTGGTGAATAATAATAAACCGAAACAAAATTACAAACTTGACGATAAGTCAACATTGCAACAAAGACAACGCAAAGTTTTTATTTGTCTTTGAAATAACAATACAAATATTTCTATTATATTCACAATATTTGTTTGATGGTTGAAAAAAAGTGTTAGAATATGCTGCTGTATTAAGAACAGTAAGTCTAATGCAAAACTAAATCAACATGCACTGAAACTTTTATGCTATTTCTAAAAGTTTATATTGCATTAAATTATTAAATTAGTACAGTATAGAGAAAGTATAGTGATCGCAAACAAAATCGATGTGGTTTTTACAAAATGTCTGTCTGTATGTCTGTATGTTTGTATGTATACAAAGCTACAGCAAAAACTATTCGATCAATTTCAAGCAAATTTGCACCAGATATGTCAAGTCGGCCTGTATAGATGCACGAAAAACGGTTTTGAATTTTTTTGAAAAACACATAGGGAACAGTACCGTTTTTTCCCACGTTTCTGGGTGGTTTGAACGATGGAACAATGATCTGACTCAACAGTATCAGATGACAAACACGGTTCTGTCGACGGAGACTGAGAGTTTTGAAAATCATAGTCTGAAATTTGCCCAATTTCCGTAATATTATCCTCCGCAATATAAGAGGGAACGGGAGTATAAGGAATAGAAGGTTTTAGAGGAATGAGAACATCAAAATGATAAGCCCAACTGATGCAACAGTGCCTTGTGGTCAGTGAGTAGGAAAGTGAAAGTGAGGGAGGGGCAAGGTATAGCTATTTGTGCCAGGTTTATTGTTTCAAAGCTATATACATTTTGAGAAATCGTAATCAGTCTAAAGGGAACAAAATAAAAATTCAAATTTACCAATATTTTAAAAAAATTTCGTAAGACTTATAACCGTACAATATTTTGTTTAATTGGAATATCTATCTCATAAATAGTATATATTGTTTGAGATTTCACCATATTTAGGCAAATCGTTCATTAGATAGGATGATAAATATATAGACCGGGGCAGGAAAAAATAGGCATCGTTTTTTAGTTTTGGAGAAATCGTGATTTAGTAACTTTGACCCCCAAACCCCCCCTAAGATATCGAATTTTTTTAAACCCTTTCTTAGTGAGCACCTATGGCCCTAGATGAATGTACATACCAAATTTCGTTCCAATCCGTTCGGTAGTTTTGGAGAAATCGTGATTTAACTTTGACCCCCCCCCTCCCAAACCCCTGCTAAGATTTCTAAGTTTTTGAAACAATTTCTTATTGAGCACCTATGGCCCTAGAGGAAGCTACATACCAAACTTTGTTCTAATCCGTTCAGTAGATTTTTAGATTTCGTGATGAGTCAGTGAGTGGTATTTGGCTTTTATATATATAGATATATAAAAATACGTTAATTTTTTATTATAAACTTAAATTAAATAATTTCCATTTAAAAATAAAACCTTTTTGGACAAAACAATAAAATATTATACAAATAAATTTGTATTGAATGTTTTCCTGTACGTCACATTAATCTACTGTTGATTTTAATAATTACTGCAGTTTTGAGCTGTGTGAGCGCAAATATAAGGTTTTAGTTTTAGTTTTTAGTAGGAGCTCGTTAATATTTAAAATAATCGTAAATACGGCCCACATATAACAATACACAACAAAAAACGTTTGCAAAAATACACATATACACGTTTACTAAAGTTGATACAGTAACAAAAAGCTAAAAAAACACACGATATCGGTCAGTGCGCACTCTCCAGCAAACTGTTCACGACTGGCTAGTTTATTGTTAACGGGTATATGTTTATATGTTTTGTCATCTACCTTTGAGTCGACGGTTCCTGTAGAGCATCTTTTATTGTAGAATGGTATGAATCCTATTCTTCTGTTATCTAGTTATAAGTTGATAGTTGTTGCTCATGTATCACTATGGATGATGACTTGGTCGTTGAATCGCGTTTGAATACGAAACCAAACAAAGTTAATCGAAAATTGATGCCAATTGGGTTGCGTTGGGAAAGTCAAAGAAACGTTTATTGACAATTGGTTGGATGATCAGGACAACCGATTTCAAGTTTGAAGTATAGTACCTTTACCATCATTTCACTCATGCAGGATGACCACGCAATTTAAAAAAATTGTAGGAGTTGAGGACCTCATTCGTTGAAACTTGATGACTGCTCCAATAGGTATGCGTTCAGCTGGGAACTGGACCATTGCTAAAGTAATTCGAAACATTAATGAAAGACCACGCAGCTGAACCGATGACGTGAGTTGAGCAAATTTCCGAAATTAAGTTTATATTAATATATTTTAGGGTTTCAACCACAATTTGGGAAATAGGTCTATTCACGACGGTACTGAATAGCTGCAAAATGGTCCCGCCATTCCCCATATTGAGAGTATCTTCAATACACAAAGCATTGCGTGCTTCGCACGCCAACCCCCGTATTGGGAGTATCCAATACTCAACACCACGGTAGAATCCACCACATGGCTTTGAACCGGGTACTTCTATGGTATTTTACGCTTTGATCTGTTTTGGGGGAACCAAGCGAGCTATAAGGTCGTGTAAAAAAAACCAAATGTGCAGAATAGCATCCTACATTTATATTTGTAGAAAAAGTTTTTTTTAATTCATTCTCGTAGGAAAAATCTCAAAAATGTTTTACTTTCGGTCAAAAAAACGTGCTTCTGATTGTTGGAATTCTTTGGCTAACGAACTCGTCCGAGCGACGTAGACAACCAACATGTGTACCAAATTTGAACCTAATCGGACTTAAATTTCGGCCGCTAGAGTGCGAACACATATATACACATACATATATATATATATATATATATGATTTTTAGGGGTCTATTAATTCAGGTCTTTTCTTGTTTCAATCGTGTCACTTTTTGAATAAAGTGTTATCTTGTTACCCACCTGAGGAACACATTGTAGCTCCTGCAATAGAGCCTGAATTTCTGTCACTATAAAGCATACTTCAAAATAAAAGGGACATACTTGATTCATCATACGACGATTTCGATACATCTGAAATTACGTTCAATTTAAATCACTTAGTTTTGTTATAATTTCTTTGTATTGTTGGTAGTTAGTAATTTATTTGTATTTTTTCTAGTTATTTGTATTTATTTAGTACCTATCAAAAATAGTTTTTGTATAAAATATAATCAAAAATAAAATACTTGATCAAATATTTTATTGATTTCAGGTTATATGGTTTACATTCATAACAGTACTGACTGGGGTTAAAATAAAGTTTAGAAATTATATAAATAGAATTTATAAAAATATAATAAAGGTGTTATATTTTTTCTGACGGCCTATAATTATTTGAAATTTATTTTTATTTTCCTACTACACAAAAATCTAATTATCCGTGGTTAATTTTGTAGTCTAGTACTCTAACCCTCAGGTGCAGGATAGCATGCGAGTAAGAAGAATTTGTAATGAAACTTTAAGTCATAAATAGTTAAAATAATATTCAGCTTATGCGTATACATACGAATTATTTTAGTGCTGTAAAAAATATGCTAAATTATCTCTTATTATAAGAAATAAGTTTTTTTGTAAAGAGTTTTGTTGAATATTATTAAATAATGGATTGGGAAGATAAATATTATCAGACAACTTAATTGTGCCGAACATTTGGACGTTGATTTGATAAACGACGTCCTACATTATAAAGCACTCAAACCTAAAGGACTACGTTTGCACGTCAAGAACTTATGATTCACAACATAAGGTATTGCAGTTATATTTAAAAAAAATTAGCTAACAAAATAGTAATTATATGTAGATAATAAGTAGTTCTTAGACGAAATAAAAATAGCAGTTTTAGAATAAATTCACAATAAGAGCTTGTCTTTTATTGTGGTTTTATGCTTGTGAATTTTAGGTTAAAAATTTACAATTTATTTTAAATATATTACTGTAAAAGATATAAATATAAATACAAAAATACTTAAGTACTGGACTACTAACTTTTGTTACGTGTTTCAGATAGAACGAAACTCCCTCCCAAATGACGAATACTTTGGATGTATTTGTAATCGACAAACCAACGAGACACATCGCTATTCCCAATGTCTACAACATTTTCAAGCCGTACGCTATTTTCTGTTTTCTGAACTTTCAGTTACCGTTTCAAAACCTATTTACCGACAGAGCAGACACAATTAGATTTAACAAGAAAAGTGCAACATATATATGCCAGAATATTTTCGTATCTTGTTGTTTTGTTTTTCGATTCCTGACTGTATTTAATTCGAAAAACAGATTCGACTTCTGGATTATAAATATAACGTTTGTTCTCATAGCTAACTTTATTGTTATTTTACTTAATTCTTATCGTGGATGTTGTCGTATGATTGAGTTTTTGAAAAACATCGACGAATTTAACCACAAACTTTCAAACTTGCCGGAATGTACCTTTGAGAAACGCACACAAGTGTCTAAATTTGCAATTCTCTTGGTTGCATCTATTTTTCAAATTATAATGTATTTTAGTCATATATATTTCGAAACCAAAGAAATAGATACGGATGTTTTCTCTATTTTATCACAAATTCCTATAAATGTAGCAGGGGCATTCGGCGTTTCTTTCGTGATTCTAAATACAATGTTGTATTTATTCATGTGCAAAGAACTTATCATCTGTTTCCGTCAATTCCACAGTTCTTGTTATAAATACATGTATGAAGTTGTGAATGGAGACATCAGTCCGTCTTATTTGGAGGAATACCGGATATTACATTTAAACATGACAAGGGGAATTAAGATTTTGAACACAGCATTTGATTTTCGTTTAATTTATATTTTGTACTTTCACTATCAGTATGCATTAATTAGTATTACCCAAGCAATATTTGTGCAAAAAATTGGAAATATAGTAGTTATTGGGTACAACATATGTCTAGCTGCAATTGGTTACAAAATTTCAACATATTCACATACCCTGATTGTGGAGGTAAGAATATTATTATCTACACAATCTATCTTAAACTATGTTTTTCAAAATTATAACTCTCTAACACTAAATGCTAATAAACCCATGTGAATAGTATATATGTATTCTCAAAACTTAATTTTGTATAGTAAAATTAGAATAAATGCTTATGACGAGATATTTAATCTACTGCAATATTTTATGTTTACAGAACCAAAGGCTCAAATCGCTTGCCTTTGTATTTCCAACAGATAAACTAAATGACAGAATCCGTCTGCAGGTAAAAATATTATTTTGAAAAAAAAAACGCTTTTAGAATGGCTGTCATAAAGTAAACAGGTTATTTCAAAGATATATTATATTTTCCTTGTACAGTTGTATAGTAAACCTAAAGTCTCTATAATCCATTTATTATACATATTTAAAGTGTTTATCATAGGTGTATATTTTTTAAATGTTTCGTATTTTGAGACGTTTAAAATTTTGTCACAGATTGACACCCTGGTTCATCAACTCCGTGTGGTAACCGATCGTATATCACCTTTTAGACTGTATGTTCTCAACAGAAGATTCTTCATTTCTGTAAGTTTGAATTACTTTAGATCTTACAGCTCTTAAACATCCACATATATTTTTACTACTATCAAGTATTTTATATTTAAAAATAAGTGTAACTTATTATAGAGTCACTGTTTTCAGAGTAATTTATCAACTTCTTGTAGTAAAGTTTTTATCTGTGTCTGTTACAGGTATTCTCGCAATTAATTACCCACGTCATTGTCATAGTACAGTTGTCATCTCAGATACGGGAATTGCTGAAAGAATTAATCTAGGACCAGCAAGTTTATGTACTCATTCATCAATTAATTAAATGTATTTTACGTAATAGTTTGACTCGTGCGAGGATTTCAATTTAATGTGAAATTCCTGTTGGTTAAAATTGTGTCTGTAATGATGAAATAATATATGTTAATTAAACTAACGCACTTAATTAATAAACCAATAGTAAAGTAATTTAAATTATAGTTATTTTTACTAAATTTCACTTCCTTTAGTATCCTGTTACAGGTGTGTAAAACTGGTTTAATATATCTGAACCATGAAAATTCCAGTTGTGGTTGGACTTCTTTGGCTATACTTTTGTATTTAGACACGAATTTATTCAAGACCTAAATTATAAAAGTTTATGTTAAATATTGCAGATATTATAGGCTAACGTTTGCTAAGACCGTATAGTCGAGTGAAGATAAGATTCCAGGGAAATTCATACTTTTATATCATTGTTGTTTTCTACATTTTATAATAAATATTTTATATTGTTTTAAATTGTTGGTACTGTTCGGGAAAAGTGTTATGCAATTTGATCTTAGAAAAGTCTAATGATAAGAAAACTGTTAAAACACACTCTTGCCTTCTGAAAATGTAACATAAAATAAGCGTTATTTTTTAGTTTCACTTCATACAACATTATTTGTGTAATATT
This sequence comes from Philaenus spumarius, assembly GCA_018207615.1. Classification (NCBI taxonomy): domain Eukaryota; kingdom Metazoa; phylum Arthropoda; class Insecta; order Hemiptera; family Aphrophoridae; genus Philaenus; species Philaenus spumarius. The sequence goes on from JAGFPH010005879.1 coordinate 33,340, forward strand.
TTATTTAAGTTTTCAAGTGCGCCTCTTCAAGATGGATTTTATTTCAAACTAATCAATGAATGTTACTCAATTAATGAATCAACAAACAAAATACTGTATCAAAAACTAAAAGTAGAACAAAAATCATGATAGTTAAATTAATCAAATATAATTAGATTTAGATACTAATAAAATACTTTGCAATGTGTAAACTTGCTCCATATTTCAGTCACTAAATAAACTTTACATTTTCTCAGCATTATTTACATTTTATTTGGTAAAATATATTTTTGTTATTTACCTTGCTGTCTCGTTTATTTGTATTTAACCTATAATCCATAGGTAGTTTTGTTTTAATTATAGACCGATTAACAGTAATCGTAAATCTTGACCAGATGTTTTCTTGTTCCTTACTGACCATTATAATATGTTTTAAGAGTTATTTGATTGTTCGTACTAGATTTCTTATTGTTCTACTCTTATAACCATTATTTTGATCTATTGAGAAAGTAAGTTTTTAGGTGCTTTTTTAGTTTTAGTTTATATAATCGGTTAACCAAATTAAGGATAGGCGTCATTTTAAGTTCCATTGGGTGGTTTGAGATAGTAATCATTTAAAATTTCAATTGTTTTCTATTTCTTGTTATATACACAAAACACATTTCATAACATTTATTGATTTATTTTCTTCTACTTCATTGACAATTAATTGTATTTTATGGTTTTTATTTATTTCCTCTAAAATTAATTCTCTTTTATAATGTTGGTTGTCTTTTATTAGTTGTATTGGATCATTTACATATAGAATGTACTACAACTAATCATAATACATGAAACCAGTGTAAAACTGGTTTAATATATCTGAAGCATGAGAATGTCAACCCCAACTGAAACATGAAATTCCAGTTGTGGTTGAAATTCTTTGGTTATACTTTTTGTATTTAGACACGATTTTATTTAGGACCTAAATTATAAAAGTTTATATTAATTATTGCAGATATATAGGCTAACGTTTGCTAATATTGTTTTAAATGTTTGGTATAATTCGTGAAAAGTGTTATGAAATTTGATCTTAGAAAACTTTAAAGATAAGCAAACTGTAAAAAAAACTCTTGTAATTTGTAAATATAACTTAAAATAGGCGTTATTTTTTAGTTTCGCTCTATACAACATTATTTGTGTAATATTTTAATTGAGTTTTCAAGTGTTATCCCTTCAAGATGAATTTTATTTAAAACCAATCTATGAAAGTTACTCAAATGATCAGCAAACACAAAATACTGTAGTAAAAAATAAAAGTAGAGCAAAAATCATAATTGTTAGATTAATAAAATATAATTAAATTTAGATAAAAATAAAATGCATTGCACTGTGTCACCATACTTCGTATTTCAGTTGTTCAGTTATAAACTGTACATTTTCTCTGCAATATTTACATTTTATTTGGTAAAATATATTTTTATTATTTACCTTGCTGTCTCGTTTATTTGTATTTAACCTATAATCCATAGGTAGTTTTGTTTTATTTATAGACCGTGTATTCACATTATATTATTTCTTAAAATAAAATGTTGATTCATTTTGGTATGTTTCATTAACAGTAGTCGTAAATCTTTCCCATGTGTTTTCTTGTTTCTCACTGACCATTATAGTATGTTTTAAGATTTATTTGATTGTTCTACTCTTATAACCATTATTTTGATCTATGGAAAAAGTAAGTGTTTAGGTGCTTTTTTTAGTTTTAGTTTATATAATCGGTTCACCATATATATGAAAGGCGACATTTTAAGTTCTATTGGGTTGAATGAGATAGTAAACATTTTAATTTCAATTGTTTTCTTTTCCTTGTTATATTTACAGATCAGAAAATTTATTGATTTATTTTCTTCTACTCCATTGACAATTTGTGTTTTCGTGGATTTTATTATTATTTCCTTGAATATCAATTCTCTTTTATAGTGTGGGTTACCTTTTATTAGTTTTATTGAATCATCTACATATCGAATGTACTACAACTAATCATGATAATGAAAATATTTTGTTAAGCCTAGTATTGTCTTCTAATTATGAATATATACTTCACTTAATATAGAAAATAATGCATTTCCTATACAAAATAAGTCTTTTGGCGTATATAAATTGTTGTTAAAATTAAATATGTTTTGTTGTAACATTTTTGTTAAAGGTTTTATCATCTTACTGTTCAATTATTTGTTGTTTTCATTTTCTTCTAAAATGTTCTGTACAGTAATAAAAACATATAAAACGAGTAGAACTATTTATAAACAGAAATATGGGATCATGAACTATCTACAAGACCGAGGATGTAGGCCTTGAGTTGATTATTTTTTAAGATTACTGGAAAGTAATTTTGTCACAATCACAATGTTCAATTTACACATCGCAAGTGTTTCTCGAGTGCCTACTACAACAAATTGAAGCACTTAACACAGACTTTAAGCTGCTTATTGCAGAGGCGAGGCTTCACTAAGCCTTCAACACTTTAGGCAAAATAAACCCAACTACTTTAAGTAGTTTAGCAGCAACAGCTTGTATATACTGTACATGGTTGTGCAAAAGTCTGAAACATAAATTTAATCTTTACTTTTAGTGAGGATTGAAAAATTAAACATACGGCATGTGTGCTGTTGAAAATATGCAAACAATCTTAAAAGTTCGTTTTTATACACCCATGTTTAAAATTCATCCAACATATTGTATCTGACTTACTATTGAAAATGTCTGTATTGTAAAGAATCTTCTTTGCAAATAATTTGATTTACAACCGTTTTGGTAGTTATTACTTATGACATTCAAGTCCTCAATGTAATTTATTTTGTGGAAAAACCTTATACACATACAAGTACCTTGAAGTGTATTTCTATGTAAAGAATACCTAAGTTTACAAAGATAATATTTGAACTTGACCGTCAATCTTAACACAAATTAACCTAAAAACTTTTCTTAGCCTTAATAAAAACGTTAAGTATGATTTTTTATATTATGCTGTCCCAAAAACGAAATACGCATGATAATTTTGAATGGACGAAATAGTAATAGATTTTGACAAACACTTGTCTAGGACTGACAAGTTTATCTTAATAAAATTTTCTCAAAAAACATATTAAAACTCATACATTCTCTTAGACTCAGAATATATTTTTTCCACAATACATTTTCATCAACTGTAACAAAAATACTTAATATTTTTAGACCGAATCAATGTTTCACACTCACATCTAAAACAATTGCAGTTTGGTAAGCTGTGATAAAATAATTGTTCATACAACAAAAATGAATCTAACAAAAATACATTTTATATGCATAAATTTATTTGTATTAAATGCTAATTTATTATAACTAAATAATTAACTAAATGGAATAAAAATCTCCCTGCATAAGTATGGGCAATTAATGTTGTCTTTCTTGTCATCAACAAAATGTCAAAACGGTACTATTTAGTTTTCCTGAATACAAGACATTTACTAGACGTATATAATATCAATAAACAATATAGAACCTACTACAGAAACCTGAGAAACTTCGACGTTAACAGTTTTTGTGCTGCTTATATATTCACCAACAGATACAAACAGCTTTCTTTTGATTTAAACAGATAAATCCTTAATTAACAATTCAAATGCTTATCTCCTAATACAATAATTATATTTCCAATGGTTTAAATAACAATAAGTGGTCAACAATAACAAAGGCTTGTTAGTTATCAGCAACCGACTGGCATACATCATGTTCTTGTGCGCCAAAACCAACGTTGGTTTAACTTTATAAATCCTTTCAATTTTAATTTGTGCCTATCCGTGCAATACGTAATTTGTGCAATCGTTGTCCTGTATCGTACAAGTCCTTAACTCATGTTTAATGTAAACATTAATTAGGCCAGTGACTAAGACAACGCCTCAAAGCGGCTGCTACCAAAAACCTCTATTTCAGATTGACGTAAAAACGTCAAGGTTCCGACTATGCCGGTATAAAATAGTCATCCAATAGGAACATTTTTTGATTGTCTAATGGGGGAGGGGACCTAATGTAATAAACCTTTTTTAGTATACTCAGCAATGCTTTGATAGTTATTAAAATAAAAAGTGTATAAGACTCGGTCATGTATGAAAGGAGGCATGTTTCATCACTACAATTGTTTAGACCACTACCTCTGATATTTATATTTTTATTCAAGGTTATGCAACATTTGTAGGTTAAGAGTGGATGCTTTTCAGATACGCATTATAAGTTTAGACGTATAATAAGTTTTCGTACAGAGAGCAATATTTACAATCTATTAAAAATTTTACTCACTAATCCCGCCTAGAATATATAACCAACGTCCGTATATATCAGAGTATGTAATAATATGTTTGCGTTTGCTTTGCCTCAAATTACCGTTATTGTTGACATAAATACATCAAATACATAAATACATCCTCTAATACATAAATACATCAATGAACTACTACAGTTTCCTATACAGATATATATTTTCTATTGTAACACTCTGTTAATGCATGCTTATGTTCAAAAGAAAACAATTACATCGCTTTGGGTTTGCAATTATTTTAAATATTAACTAAAATGGTTTTCGAATGTTAGGTTTTTTTTTTCGGTAAACATATTTTAGTAAAGGATTCCTAAAAATTTTAATAGTATAAATTTAAACACGATTATAAATTTCTATAAGAAAGTCTTTTACATTGTAATTCATGAATTTACAGTTGCAAAGCTACACTGTACTTTAAGAATATACTAGCGTACCTACGTATGAAAGTAAATTACATTCGTTTCAAATAAAATATAATTACTTATGAAAAATTAAACCATCAGTTTTCGTTGTATTATAGAAAAAAAGATCCTTAATAAATTATGTATTTTTCATTTGCAGATCCCTAGAGAATGACTTTATTGCAAAATAAACACAAAGTTTAACCTGATTTAAAGTGACAATTTCTGCTACGACAGTAAATACTACTTTTTAAAACTGATGAAATATTTAAATTAATAACAAACAAACCACTTTGCTGACAACTATTTTCCACACGGGTTATTCCACGGATGGAACAAATCGATATAAGCCTATATAGTAAACTGTATACGGTACAACGTACTTGGAGGTCTGAAGACAAACGTAGCGAGATAAAGAGGTAATGGTTTAAATATTCTGAATACTTATTACGGTAATTATTAGAAAAATGTAGGTTTTCATATCATTACCAAAGGTTCACAATCCTTAAATGCATTTTATATAATATGTTCCATATTTGAATGATATTTCATATATGTTTCCTAAAAAGTAGCCATTTTTAATAGTCAGAAATTTCTAAACTAAATTTGTTATATTGTTCCTGTGTGTGTGTTTTTTTTACATGGGAAATTTGGAAGTATATTGTACATTATGTTTTATAATTATGGTTATGGCACCACTAAAACAATGCCACCAGTAGCACAGAGTTAAATGTTAAAGAAAATTTTAATTAGGCATAGATCTACTTATTTTTTTTTTCGAAAACACAGATTTATATTCAGTTTCCTTGAAAGAGACTTAAGCTGTATTTGAAAGTGTAACACACATAGAAATACATACGTGTATACGCACTAACGTTTATGAATAACTACTGTTTGTAAATGCAATATTTAAAGTACTATTGGATTGCTGTTTAAAAACCAGTTATAATTTGCAGTAGAGTTGGTTTTACCGGTCGTATGAGCCGAAAACATATTGATTTTCCTTCTTGTCTCTTTTTCTTTTCAAATTTTCAAAAATAGTTCCATTGCTTTCTCTACATGCAAATGTTACCCGCTCCTTTAATTTCTGCAACAAATGTGGAAAGAACTTTGTTTAAGAAGTGTATATTTTGGAAATGTCTAGCTTAAATTAACCATTGTAGGACAATTGCCACTCTATGTACAAACACCGTAACGTAATTCGAGTTGTAAATCTCAGTTTTATTTTATCATTATGTCGGACGAAAAAAGAAGAAAAACCCAATCAGTATGTTTTACAAAAGAAAAGGTAATTTTCCTCCAATTTTGCTTTAACCTTAAATAATAGCTAATAGTAAAATAACAATTTTAATTAATAGTTTAATTTTGAAATATTGTGTCATTCATTATTTGTTAACGAATATTTTTTATTAGAATTATTTTATTACTAGTAAACCCCCGTGAAAAATCACAGGCGAATTTATTACATACACATCAGAAATACATCATTCATGCTGTTTTGCACTTAAGGCTAATGAACACGGGACTGAATACAGTTTTACGTGGAATCCGAACCACAGCCAATGATGTCTGTTAAGAAACCATTTGGAAATTATTCGGGATCAATGGGAATTGAACCCGGAACTTTTCCATTGATGGTTGCCATGACGATTGATAAAGCTTTGACGCCTTAACAACCACGGCCATCGTGGCTACTATTATTTTAAAACAACACACATTATCTAGATCTACCTAACTATGCTGACAGGGATTTTTAACTTGGTAAAAGTGTAAAATTATAAGGATTATAAAACTGTACGAATATTTGTTGAAATTGTGTATTTATGTAAGTTATTATATATTTAAAGAAAGATATGTTATTATCTTTTCATTGTTTTTTATTTCTTATTGATAGATCAAATGATTTAGAAGTTATTAATATTACATCTATATATATAAAATTCAATGTATGTCCGTTTGTATGTTTGTCCTTTATGCGTTACCAAACCGTCCATCCGTTTGCTTTGAAATTTTGCATAGTAACACAGGTTAACCCTGGGAAGGTTTTAGGCCATTTACCAAAGTCCTAGGACATTAGGGCTACGCCCCAGTGGCCCTCAAAGTTTCAATGTTAATCTTATGGAAGGTCAATCTGTACCAGTCATAGATAAAGACGAATAAAAAAAAAACGGAAGCTATACTGGACCACATAGACTGTACATGTTCAAAGACTTACCTTAAAAACAAAAACTCGCCAAACTGCTGAAATGTCTTAGCTGATCACTCACAAAGATGTAGTGATATTTTGTGGTCAACTCAATAAAGAAAGAAGGTTGATTAGACCTAGGTTTATTGACCAAAGATAAAAAAAAATATGATATGCCCTTAGTTACAAAGTTTTTAAAATTTATACGCCCTTAATTACAAAAGAATTTAATAAAAAGTTAGCTTTACAATATTGATTTAGTTGAATTTAAAAGATCCCTCCCCAAAAAAATCAAAAAAACTGAAAAACCCTCCCTATTAATAATAAATACAAATTTATACAAAATTTATTAATAATACAAAATTACAAAATTTTACATATAGTACCATGGATTTATTAATAAGTAACATTTATTTTGTTGGCCAACCTTAGTGCTAAATAAAATTAAATAATAAAAAAAATAATGAGTTTAACGATGTGGTAAGACGTCTCTCTATAAAAAAAGATATATAATTTCTATTGATAGTCCTTGGAGGACTGAGGTTCGAAAATTGCTATAGCGCTCCTCCCAATAATAATTAAATTACCAAACATATATTACTATATATATATATATCATAAACTTTCAACAAGATAACAAATATTACACAGCCTACTCAAAAGAGTTTGTGAAAATGTTCACTGCAGATTTTAGAACAACATTTTTAAGTTATAGAGTTCTTAGCTATACCTTAAGGTAGTTGGTAATTTTTTGGTACCTATCTCAAAAACACTAGGCACTGTCGCCGAAATTAATTAATAAAGCTGCATTTAATGGTCAGCAGGTAAAGTTGTTTTTGCAAGCAGAACATTTCTGAGTGTCCATGTTATTCTCGAACCATGTTATACACTGCATGTAAAACAAAATAATATGTTTTTAGCATTTAAGTAGGATTTAAAATCAAAACATAGTGAACAGCCTTTAGGCTAAAAGTTTGCCTTTATATTATTTTAATAAGTTTTTAACAAGCAGGGTTAAATCAAAATGTTAACTGTTAATTGAAGATTTAACCAAAAATAACTTGTTAGCATTTGTCATGTTAACTTTAGCTGTTGTTACATGTCTAGAAAGCACATGTTAAACTTTTAAAATGCTCCTTGCTTATAGGCTCAATATATTTCAGAGATATTGTTATTTGAATGATAGTTTTTAAAATGTTCTTATTTGTCCAAAGTTACACAGCACTACTTGATGGCTTTAAATTTATAACAACAGATTACATGAGTTGCCTCAAGCTAGGCTTGAGTTTCAAAATAGGCAGCTTACATAAAATTTAATATTTAGGTTGTACTGAATGTATTCAAAGAAGAAAATTGAATTACATAGATATTAAATTATACTTTATGAGTTTGAAATATTATTTACAATATTAAATGTAAATCTAACTTGATAAAACTTACAAGGCAATGTTACATAAGCAATGGTTAAAAGTTAAGACATTTCGGTCTGGTATTATTACGTTCACATATCTGGATTTTAGTAGAATAGGTCTTAATTGAAAAACATGTTAATTACTAACGCACTGACGTTAAAATACTCCCGACTAAGACATTAACAAAATTATAAGAACGACATAACGAGTGACTTTATGGCGTTGATTCTCAGATGGATAAAGAAATGAAAATGGTCGCTATTAACGGTACTAGATTACAAGCTGAGTAATAGATTGGTCACGTGACAAAAGTGCATAGCATTAACAGCTGACGTCTGTAGAGTGCTTCACATGATAGCGACCTCTGTACAGTGCTGCTGCCTTGCGGGATAAGGGGAACTACTTGGAGTAGAAAAGTGTCGGTAAAGAAGAAGTAAATGTAGTTTTTGATGAAAGTAAGAATTTAATACCGCGGAACTCGAATAACGGCACAAATCTTAAGGAAGAAGAAAAAATATTTCTTTTGATTTTATCAGAAACAGCTGTTCGTATGAAAAGCTTAAAACAGCTGATTTTGATCAACAAATGATTTGGATCAAAAACTGAATATAATTTTAGGTTAGGTAAATCAAGCAATGAGCAGAATTCCATTATAATTTACATCGGCCTTCAGGGATACGAATTACAGTCTTTCAAAGTTTCAAATTAAGCAATAGCGAAACATTGCCGGGTCAGCTAGTTACTTATATTTATTAAAGTTGTAAACACAACCCCCAAAGGTATAATCTATGTTAGGTTTGTGTATTACAGATGATGGGTGAAATCAGCTGTTTGGATGTAGGAATGTTTCCTAAGCTAAAGGAATGTGTATCTTTTCTTTAAATTTGTATAAAAAATGTATTGATGATAAAAGTTTGAATTTATTTATAATTTATCACCTTAAAGTAAATATTATAACGTATATTATAGCATACATTAGTTATTTTGCTCATATTTAAAAAAAATAAATTTCTCAAGACATTATAATGATTGAAGTAGTAAACATAACCTCAAACTATAATATACATTGCGTTTACGGATGATGGGTGAAATCAGCTGTTATATTAAATGTTGCTCACGCTCGTACACTCACTTTTATAGGAGTTGATATTGAATAAAATTTCCTAATTTAATTTAGCTTGCTAGTAAATCTTTGCTAATGTAACCTAAACTGATGTTTAACTAATGTATTAACGAGTTTTTGTTCAGAAATGTAGAAATCGTTTAGAGTATTCAAACAAATCTCAATATACAAATTATTAATTATAACACAATTGCAACGTTCCTGGTATTAAAGTAAAGCAAGTATAACTCCTGTGTTCCAAAAGTTCAAAGGTAAATAAACAGTTAAAGGTGTTAAAACCGTTAAAAATAGTTGTTCTTCAGTAAGAAAGTCTAGAACGTAGACCACCTGGGAGGAATAACAGTTATGCAATAACCTTTAAAATAACTTTTTATTTGTTGTTACCGATAACTCCTATAACTCTTATAGACAAACTAGCTGACCCGATCCGGATTTGCACTGATAGACAAATAAAAGTTAAATGTATATTAACAAAAAATATCAACAAATATATTACACTAAGTATTTCTTATGGGGATTTTTAGTATCTTTGATAACCCAAACATCCCCTAATATTTCGAATTTTTTTAAAATCCTTTCTTAGTGAACACCTAGGGCCCTAGAGGAAGCTACATACCAAATTTCATTCCAATCCATTCGGTGGTTTTCTTTAGTAACTTTGACCACGCCAAACCCACCCTAAAATTTAGATTTTTTTTAAAACCTTTCTTAGCGAGAAAATACCAAATTTCATTCCAATCCGTGCAGTGGTTTTGGAGAATTTTTTTGAAAACCTTTCTTAGAGAGCACTTATGGCTCTAGAGGAAGCTACATTACAAATTTCGTTCCAATCCGTTCATTGGTTTTGGAGAAATCGTGATTTAGTAACTTTGACCCCCCCAAACCCTCCCTAAGATTTCAAATATTTTTAAACTCTTTTTTATCAGCACCTACGGCCCTAAAGGAAACTACATACCAAATTTCATTCCAATCCGTTCAGTAGTTTTAGAAAAATCGTGATTTAGTAACTTTGACCAACCCCTCCCCCAAACCCCCCTTTGACTAACCCCCCCAAACCCCCCTAAAATTTTGAATTTTTTTAAAACCTATCTTAGCGAGCACCTATGGTCCTAGAGGAAGCTACATACCAAATTTGGTTCCAAAATCCATTCAGTGGTTTTGGAGAAATCGTGATCAGTGAGTCAGTTGATTTGGCTTTTATATATATTGATAACCTTTTGTCTCATCTCTAAAATTGAGACCAAAAGCATCAAATGGAATATTTAAAGTGGGTTTTATGATTATTCGTGGAATACCAACCCAAATACACAATTCATCAAAGTCGGGTAAAATGCATAATATTAGATGTTGGTTAACTAGAAATGAGTAAGAAATTATTATTAACAAGCGACAACTAAAATTAATTGTCAACTAAAGAACAAAGTATCTTATATTTCAGCCTCGTTGATACCTTGCATTAAGTAAAAATTATAAATATTAGTAAAATTATGCAGAAACGTTAAGTTAGACTGAAAAAAGCTTAAGAACACAAGCTTCTTGAAACGACTTTTTGGGTAAGTTAATGAATTCAAAAGACAGGAGCCGCCATAATTTGTGACAGATTAGATTGTTTCACGCAAACTGTTTATACTATAGAAATTATAGTCTTAGTAGACAAATTTATATTTACATAAACAAATTAAATAATTTGTTTTTGTAAATAAATAATTTAAACACTATTTAGACGTTAAAGGCCTAAAGGTTACATAGATTTTATGTCTTACGAATTTGCAGTAATGAAATAATGTAAACACAACTGTTTCAACAAAATAGAGCAAGTTGCGTTAAACGTATTTGAATAAACTCCATGCACTTTTACGAAAAATTATTAAAAAAATTAAATAAAAAGTATATTTAATTCTGTATGCACTTCTGATATTGATAATTAAAATAAAGAGACGTTCTTATTTCACATATTATAAGACAACCACCATTTAAACCTATAAATAAGAAAGAAATTCATAATGACTTGGAGAGATATTTTTTCTTTGTTTCAGAGATTCGACAAATGGAGCACAATGTGGATGTATTTGTAATTTCCAACCAAAATCAAGTGAAAAAAAACCTACGCCTAGCTTCTACAAAATATTCAAACCTTACGCGATTTTTTGCTCACTGAATTTACAGTTCCCCTTGCAAAATGTGTTCACTGATACGGCAGACAACCTTATATTCAGTGTTAAAAGCAAAACCTTTATCCTAACTCTTACAATGTTATCGGGCAGTTTGTATTTTTTTTTCCAAGATGCAACTAAAATGTATAGGAAAGGTTACTGGGTTGGAATGATAATAACTATTGTTCATGGAATCAACTCATTCTTTGTGTTAGTGGGATTTTCCCATGGCTTACAATATCTTGTTAAAGTACTAAAACAAATTGATAAGTTTAACTTCGAACTATCCAAATTACCAGAATGTACTTTTCAAAAAAGAAAACCAATTTTTGATTTAAGTTTACTTTTTCTTGCGGTCTCTCTTTACGTTGGTGTACATTTAACTGACATATATCATGCACTTGATAAGAACTCAAATTTAAATTTTATAACGATCCTATTTACTATATTTCAAACAATATTATTAACATTTACATCCACTTTCGTTCTTCTCAATTCATTTTTGTACCTCTTCTTGTGCAGAGAACTGACAATCTGTTTACGTCAATTTCTAAAATCGTTTTACAATTACGTTTCTTTGGTTTTAAAAGATGAACAAATTACAACGAACAGAATTTACTTGGAAGATCATCGTTTATTATTTTTGAACATCATAAATAGTATTCGACTCTTAAATGTTGCGTATGCATTTCGTATAACCTATGTCTACGTTCACTTCTTTGAATTCACTTTGATTTACATTTTTGTAATGATTTTTCTCTACGCAAAGCTAAACGCTATGGTACTAATACACATCACAACAACGTTCTTAGTCATCTGCCTTATTTCGAAGTACACACAAACTTTGTTAAATGAGGTAGGCCGTAGAATAAGAACTTAGTATTAAGTAGAAAAACGGGTTAAATAATTCAGTATTTATTTTAAGTGTATTATGATCTTATAATTTATTTATTATGATATTAATAGACTTATTAGACGAAAAATTATAATCAGGAAGTTGTGCTATTTTTAAACTGCCCTTATATTAAAAGTACTAATATAAGTTAAAATTTGTTTTGTAATATGGTGGTACAATATGTAATCCCATCAATCGTTCATCGTAGGATGTTATTGTTACAGCTCAATACTATTTTGGTGTAGTATAAACCACTTTATTTATCTTCTATATGTACTTATTTTTTGTGCTGACAAAACATTGCCTTGCATTGCACATAAAATTAAAATTATTTAAACATTTACGCAATGGAGATAATTTACAGTCATTCTTAGTGTCCTAAAATGTTCTCACGAATCTTAAAGGTATTTTCTGTAGTTCTTTTAAGTTTTCAGTAAGTTTTATAGAACCACTTCTCTTAGTGTAATTCAGTCTTTAATACAGATTGTACAATTATATATGACTCCTACAGTATTCATCAATATATTGTTATTTTTTATGTAAAATATATATTAAGACAGTAGATTTGTATATTTTATTTACTATCGCATAATTTTAATCATAATTTGTGTCAATTGTTTTCAGAGTCTGAAGATGAAATCCGTTATTTTTAAGTTTCCCACTGACAAATTAAATTTCAGTAACCGTTTGCAAGTAAAGAAAGTTATTTTATAAATTTAGTGTATTATTATAAGTTTAATAGTATTAAATAACTTTAGGTGTATACTGCTACACATTTACGTCAAAATACGTTCAACATTGTAAGTTTTTATAACGTATAAAATTGTTAATCATAAATTGTTATTCTAAATACAAAATGATTAGTAAAACTAAATTAAAACTCGTAGTAATAATTAAAAAATAATAATACTAGGGCTCCAAGTAGGGTTAGCGATGATTTTCCTCTGGAAGGGATTTTGTTTACAGGCTTAATACGCGCTTTATTTTGTTTACAATAATAATTTTTAAAAAACGGATTATGTTGCTTTTAGGCCCGATGTGGAAATTGACTCTGATATTTATTTATTTTTTCTTTGGAATTGTTGACCACTTGACCTAGACAGAGAGTGGGGAATTGGATTTACAGATCGCGCTATTTATAACTCAATTTTAGAAATAACTTAGAACTTCAAAAACAAACTTCGTATCAAAGTTAAAAAAGGTGATGGAAAAGTAAATTGTAGCTCAGTTTTATCCGAAAGGAATTCAAAGTGGAACATCAATGTTTGAAAAAGGTTCTGGCCGCGTGACCTAAAGGTGTGTACACACTAGGGTACGAGCAGCGAACCGCTCTCGAGCCGCTCGTTCGTTGCTCGGACGGATCCAGAAAACGTCGGTACGAGAGACGAACACAAAAGGATTCGCAGTCGTGTGGACGGCGAGGAGGCAACATCTAGTGCTCGCGAGCTAGGGGTATGTTGATTTTGTTGTGGTTATGTATGGCAGAGTGGAGTGATGATAACGCGTTACTTCTCATCGAAGTTTACCAAAGTAAACTGATACTTTGGGATGCAAAAATGCCCAGCATTAAAAAAAAAAAAAACTGAGGGTAATTTGCTTAAAGAGAAGTGGCAAACGAGGTAGGCCTTGAGAAAACTGCCAAAGGCTGCAAGAACTGCAAGATTTAAAATCCAAAAGCATTTCCTCTCCATTGCGTTTTTTTGTACAAATTTGTTCGCCACCAGCGACATGGTTTCCTCTTCTTCTTATTCAAACAAGCAATAACTACCACAGCAACTCTGATTAATATCACATTTTGGCACAATAACGCTGCAATATCCGCCATTTCTGCCTATAGACTGGCTCGCAATCAGCTCTCGCTCGACAATGGATCGCGCGAGGATCGTGACAGGCTCGCGGGAAAATACTTCCCACGAGCTTTACACGAACAGTACCGTTCGCTGCTCGTACCGTAGTATGGCACCTTTAGATACGGCCGTTCAGTTGACGGGGTGGATGAGAGAACAATTCCAAAAAAAAGTCACGAATGTCTTCTTACGACTGGCTCAGCAACTGTAGTCAATGGCTCATTTCCTTTGTAGCCGATAATGTTTCGTGGTTAATATCTTTGGAACCTTTTGCTCTACAGAACATCTTCACCATAGCCTAGCAGTACATTTCGCCCACCATGTCCTGTATTACACTCAAAACCGATCACCGAAACACCACAAAATCTCTCTTCATGACACCAATTTATATCATGGAATTCTAATGGTAATCTTTACGTCGATGCTGTATATCGTTAGTAATGATGTATTAACACGGTAATTTAAAAATACGATTTTATTTAGATGTTAAGTAATTTTGTTTAATAGTTGCATGGCTTGTACTTTAAAAATTTAGTAACATCTTATCGTTAATTAATTAATTCAGAAAAACATAAAATACGTTGTCATACGCATGATTATTCTTTTGGAAATAAACTGAGAATTAATAATTCGACCACGAATTGAGCAAATTTCCAAAATTAAGTTTGTAGGCCTATGTTTTAGGGTTTCAACCAACGATTTGGGAAATAGGTCTACTTACGACGGTACTGAATAGCTGAAAATTGCTTCGCTCGCCATTCCGCATATTGGGAGTATTTTCAATACACAACGCATTGCGTGCTTCGCACGCCAACCACACGGTAGAGTCTACCACGCGGCTTTGAACCGGGTGCTTTCATGGTATTTTACGTTTTGATCGATTTTGGGGAACCAAGCGAGCTATAAGGTCGCGTAAAAGACAAACTGTAACAGAATAACATCCTACATTTAAATTTTTAGAAAAACCTCTAAAAAAGTGAATAAAAGCCTTAATGTTCGTCCTTTAGTAGGATAACGTTTCATTTTAACAAATTAATAATTTCCAGGAAAGTATGACAAGAGATGCTTTGTTTAATCAGTCAGAAACACCCAGTAATTCGATTATTAGTAAAATAAAGTAAGGTAAACCCCTGTTTTATAATATTACCATCATTACATTAAAATTAAATTACTAATTACACATTTTGTAGATGCATTCTCAAATTTTAATTTTTATAAATTATGTCACAGATTGACATTCTGGTTCACCAACTACGTGGGTTGAATGTTCAAGTAACGCCTTTCCGATTGTTTGTTATCAACAAAAGATTATCCATTTCTGTAAGTTCAAAACTCTACATATATTTCCACATTTATTACTTAGTTATAGTACCTAACTTATTGGCCATATCACGGCTGTTTAAAATACTGTTAAAAATACTATACTATTTTAAGGCTGATATGTGTTACCTTGTAATTATAACCGTATTATTTTAACTCTTCATTACAGAGGCTCTATTATTCATTTCATATTCCAGATCTTCTACAACGTTTTTTAGAGTTGTACAAATCTTGGCCTTACATAACTTCGCATCACAAAATTTAGTTCTTTATATAAATGATAATAAACAAAGAATTTTATTTAACCTCGTTTTATGTACACGCTTATTTTTACAGTAGGATACATTTAGAAGAAGTGGGGATATAATTTCGTGAGTATATGTTTTAAGGGTTATTAACTAAATGTATTCTATGATAAAACCATTCTCGAAGACTTTCTGATCCTTATTGAAGCAGATATAATTTCATCGTCTGGAAAAAAAGTTTTCTCGGAGATGTTTCTTTATATAGAAAACAGATATAATTCTGAGAGCCCAGTTTTTTTATAGTATAGAGTTTTATATTCATCAAAACTTTGTTTTTGGATTGGTCAATGCCTGTGCTGAAAATTATACATTACAAAAAATGTACTTTACAACTGATTTCGTAAGATAATAACTTCTGCCAGAAAACAATTACATATTAAACTGTATTCTTATTATTGTTAAACAGAAGACAAAGGTTTATATACAGTAGACCAATTATATAACACTACATTCTATTTAAATATTTCTGTAATTGATTAAAACAAGTTATGTTTCAGATATTGTCACAAATAATATTACACGTTATTGTCTTGCTTCAATCGTCATCTCAGATACACAAAGGACTCGAAGGATCTAAGTAGAATGCAAATACTGAATGTACATTTATATCTGAAGAACGAATAATAAACTATAACATCCAACACAATTATTGTTTTTCTATTTTGTACAATATTTGGAATAAAGTGTAGTAATATATATTGTTCATTGCAATTAATTTAAACGTTACAAATAATTGCTCTGTGACTCAAGTTAAATTAAAACCTTAAACCAATTAATGGGACAAATGCCATTGTAAGTGTTAATATGCATTAAGTTCTTACATTAAGTTCTTGCATCGAGCCCTATTCGATAGCGACCGTCTGTTACCTTTCTGTCATTTTCAAAGACCGAAAATCAGTGTTCTTCATTCCAAACGAGAGCACAGATCAAATTCATTTACTTACGTTACAAAAAGTCGAGCTGTCCTACTTCACTTGACACGCGTTAAACGCGTCCTAATATGCGCCTAGCCTTACGTTATATCATAAGTCCCACTATAACGTTAAAGGGCCAGAAATCTAAGATCTTAGCCAGTATTTAATTATCATGACTTATAAGAGTTGTCAACAGTTGGGCGTTTGCAATATTCATATTCCATATTTTTTAAATATGTTTCTACTTTTACTTTCTCACTATACTATAGTAGTGATCGTAAAAAAAAATCGATGTTGAGATTTTTGTGGAAATATCCGTTTTGGGACCCCTGAGTCCAAAAAAGTGATTACAAAATGTCTGTCTGTATGTCTGTATGTATGTATGTATGAATGTATGTATGTATGTATGTATGTATGTATGTATGTATGTATGTATATAAAGCTAGAGTAAAAAATATTCCATCGATTTCAAACAAGTTTTCACCAGACATGTCAAGTAGGCCTGTATAGATGAAAATTTTTGAAAAACAACCCCCATTTTGGCAAAAAAAACCCCTAAAAATTCAGTTACTATTAAAAAAAAAAAAACAGCTCTAACGATTTTGATACAATTTGGCTTATTTGTAGCCTTTAATGTACCCTACCATATGCAAAAAACCGCATCTTTCTAAAAAATCTTGTTTAGCTAATAATAATAATAATAACTGATTTTTGGGGTTTTTTTGCCATAAAGAGGGTTGTTTTTCAAATTTTTCTAAACCTTTTTTCGTGCATCTATACAGGCCTAATTGACGTGTTTGGTACACATTTTTCGAAATCGATCGAATAGTTTTCTCTCTAGATAATAATAATAATAATATTTATTAGTTAATCTCCTACTTTAGTAAATCACCTCTCCTACAATTATGAAGTCACAGTGAATCTGTTTAATAATTTAACAAGTGGGACGCCGACGGGCCAGTAAAGACCATATTTTGTGAAATAACAAACAAATTATATGCAAATTATTTATTATGAGTGGCGATCATTCAAATCAATATTTACATAAAATGATTATTTACAAATATGACTCAATTATAATTTAGAAAATTTCAATTTTTCACCATTAGATGGCGTTTTAGGTAACTAATATGTTCTGACGAAATGTTAATCTAATGATCCTCTAAACAACCCACCGTGCCAATTTTCTAGGAAAATTTTTTTCTGTGAGTTATAACGAATTTGAAAATTTTAATACAAATTTTCATTACTAGGTGGAGTTTACAAAATTTCTCCTTTCGATATTTTATAGCCCTTATGATTGTCTATCCAACGATATCTATATCACTTCTCTACGACTTGGCATTCATGAGATAAAGTGCATTATGTAAATGGGCGTTTTTTCCACCTAGCTCCTTCACCTTAATAATAACCCCCTCACTTTATCAGACATTCCTATCCTAAGTTTTGATGAGAAATTCAAAAATGGTGTCAAAGTGAATATACCCCAAAATTTGAAAAAATTTGGGAGTCAATTGGGGGTCTT